>JAYEPQ010000005.1:8934906-8939906 GCA_036321105.1 Dracaena cambodiana
GCTTCCATCATTCCACGAAGTACTCCCAATGTCTCTGCAGCATTAATTGAGATAGTGTTCGAGTTAGATTCAGATTCATTATTTTGTGTCATCATACTGAAGAAGATAAGGAAAAATGGAATCAAAGGAAGTTTGAATCAAGAGATATGGTAATGAAATCTTCAATATCTACATTTATTCATATGGTTGTGATATCAAACTTAAGATCAATTCTAAGTTAACTCAACCTCGTTGGGTCAACTCATTTTTGAATCTGGCTCTGATACTACTAAAATATATGTCACGTCCTGCTCTCGATATACGGTATATGAGCACATGTAGCAGGTACCGACAACATATTCGATTTGAATATGCTAAAGCCTCAATTATAATATCACAGCCACAAAGAATAAATACACGTAGATAAATAAACTGACATTCATTAAGCCATAAAGTTTATTACATAAAGAAAAACTGAAGGACAATACTGAATAACTTAAGATAACATCCATTAAAGAATGATAGATTCAAAAATATGAAAAGACTACATTTAATTCAAACTAAGTACATGATAACTACTGATCTTCGGTCATTTCAGTAAAGTACTTCATGTCTTCCGCAGTAGGATCAATAGGGTTTAACTCAGTCTCTGGACATGCATATCCAGGTCGTCAGTTTGCGACCAAAATAAAATACACAGAAAGAATATGTAATATAACAGTTATGTCCAAATATAATAATAATACAAATTTTAGAAAATATGTAATTAGATGTCAGTAATAATAATGTCATTTGATTTAAATTATCTTAATGTCATTTTAGTGAAGTCAACTCTATAATGGGGGTATTTTTGTCTAGGATGTCATGTAATTGGAAAAACTAACTGATGGAATACCATTGTTTCTATTGTTTCCTGTACAGACCCAGAAAATGGTCGCATGGATTGTCCGGTGCTTAGTCGGACCTACCGTCAGGCAAACAGGAATTATAATCAGGTATGATCTAGCAAATCATCACGCATCCATAGTGTGCGAAATATTCAGTTGTAGTTTACAGCCGAAACATAGTATATTTCCATCATTCAGTTTCTCCTCCAATCCAGTGTCATTTAGGTATAGTACAGTATATTGATTATATCAAATACAATATTTCAATTGAATTTTGTTAATTTCTTAACAACACAATTTATAGAGTCGGTTCAGTTTATACTTTATTCAATAAATCACAATTGGTTATATCAAGGATTTACTGATTTGAGATATCACACAGATATCGGCCAGCTCAGTATATAGATGTTGGGACGTTTTCCGTGCATTGCACATTCCTTATTTAGAGAACTAGTATACAAAATAACTTTTCTAAACACTAATCTAAAATGATATCGCAAACAGTATTTTTCACGATTATAACCTTTTTATATGATTTATTAAAAACTTAACTATATTCTGTAATTTAACAAGTATTCATTTAATTTCTAACAGCATAAAAAAATAACAGAAATATAATTGATTGCACTTGTAATAACACATTTAATTTCAACAAATTAAATTCTAACAATATAAAGAGATAGTATTTGTAATAACAAATTTAAATGATATAATTGAATTAATATTTCTAAAAAAACTAGCATGTTTAGTGAGTCCAAAAAGAGCTCACCTCGATTTGCGAAGATCTACCAATTGGCAATCACACGAAGCAATCTACACATAAAATTATAATATATTTGTTAAAAATTATTCATCATAAATTCAGGTGATTTTTAGGAAATTTCTAATTTTCATAAAACACTTAGTATTGATTTTAAAGTTAAATAATATTAGTGTAGAAAGTTAACTTCTAATATTGTCCTAATAAGCAGTTAGTTATATATTTTGTAAACATTTAAATTGGTTAATTCTCTTCGAATTACAATCTTATTTGCTTAGCAAGAGAGACTTATAGGAGGTGTAAGGTGGGCTCAGCTGGGCATATACTGTATTAATACTGAATTTGAAGTCTATGTCAGCAAAGAAATATTAATATTTTCAACTTCTATGTGGTTATGTTTTTTTTTGTTTGATTTTATGTTTGTTGGATTTATTGGATAAGTTTAGCATATAAGGATTTTCTTTAAATGATAAATTATTTTTCTCCTATTTTATTTTATATTTATTTTTTTAGAAGAGTCTCCTAGTTGATTTATAGATAATGTTTTGGTCTAAAATTGTATGATCACACTAAATTCTATTTAAAATCAATAAATGAGTTTGAATCCATCTTATTGGGTCTATAAGATCGTGGATATTTTTTATTAGGGTCGTTAGATAGGGTGTGAGCTAATTCTAGGGTCCAATTAAATAAATGCAATAGCAATTTAAGAAAGTAATACCAAGCTCAAATAGCAGAGTAAGGGAAGGAAAAATATAGCAGTTCTTTTGTCAAAACTTTGGTGAGGCTAACGACAGCGATCCGACGAGACGCTCCAACAAAGTAAGAGAGAAAGAGAATTTTTTTAAGAGAATGAGTGTAACATTGAATTTAGAAAAGAGGTTGGGTTTATATAGTGTTGGATTTAGAAGTTATAGAATGTGAAGAGTTTAGGGAGTTATGGAATTCAAAGAATTTGAGGGGATATGGAATTTAAAAGGTTTTGAGAATTATGAAATTTAAAAGGTTTTGAGGGTTATGGAATTTAAAAGGTTTTGATGAATTAATGAATTTGGGATGTTATAAAAGAGAGAAGATGAATAGTTTAAATTATTATGTTTATTTGTCTATTCATTTAGTTATGGTAAGAAAAATTAAGGATTATTACATTCTATCCCCCTTAAAAAAATAATTTCGTTCTCGAAATTAAATAAGGGAAAGAATAATACTAGAAGTCTTAATTAAAAAGGTGCGGATACCGTTCACGGATATCGTCTTCCCATTCCCAGGTTGCTTCTTTAGGTGATCGATGATTCCACCAAACTAGAACGAGGGGAATGACTTTGCTCTTCAAACTTTCTCTTACCACTCGATGATAGCTACTGGTTGTTCTTGATAGGAGAGATCTGGTCTGATCTCTAACACTGAAAAATCCAGTATATGATTCTCGTCCCGAACATAGCATTTGAGTTGGGATATATAAAATACATTATGAACACCTTCTAAGGATGGGAAAAGTACTAGACGATATGATACTTTTCCAACTCTCTTCACAATATCGAAAGGACCAATAAATCTTGGGCTAAGCTTTCCTTGCGAACCGAATCGAATAACATCTTTAGATGGTGATATTTTCAATAATATTAAATCTCCAACTTGAAACTCCAAAAATTTTCGATGAGTATCCGCCCATTTTTGTGCCTGTCTTGAGCAGCCTTTAGGTGCTTACGAATCAGATTGACTTTATCCACTACTTGAGTAATCATCTCTAACCCCAAAAGTTCCTTTCTCCAATATCGTCCCAATAAATCGGTAATCGACATTTCTTTCCATATAATGTTTCGAATGGCGCCATCTTGATACTTACTTGATACCTGTTGTTATGAGAAAATTCAACAAAATGAAGGTGATCTTCCCAAGACCTACCAAAATCTAGCATGCATGCTCTAAGCATATCCTTTAAAGTCTGGATAGTCCTCTCTGATTGTCCGTCGGTTTGAGGATGATAAGCACTGCTAAATTTAAGTTTAGATCCCAGACTTTCTTTCAAATTCTTCCAAAAGTGAGATCTGAAATAGTATCTCTATCTGATACAATACTGATTAGAATGCCATAAAGTCGTACAATCTCATGCATGTATTTCTCTGCTAATATTTCCGTCGACTGTCCAACACGAAATGGGATAAAATGAGCTGATTTTGTGAGACGATCCATGATAACGCATATGGCATTATTACCCTTAGGACTTCGTGGCAAGGCCCTAACGAAATCCATAGTAATTTCCTCCCATTTCCATTTGGGTATTGACAAAACTTGTAAAAGTCCCGGCGATCTCTGATGTTCCGCCTTTACCTGTTGGCATACCAAATATTTGGATACAAATCGAGCAATTTCTCTCTTCATTCCGTGCCACCAAAAGTGTTGCTTCAAGTCTTGGTATAACTTCGTGCCTCCCGGATGTACTGAATATGTTGAACTATGAGCTTCCAAAAGAACTTCTTCTCGAACATTTCCCTTTGGTACACAAAGTCTATTCTTAAATCGTAGTGATCCATCAGCATGAATGTTTAAGTCTGATCTCCGTCCATATTCAACTTCACTTCAAAATTTCTGTAGTTTGGGGTCGTCCTTCTGGCCTTCTTTGATCTTCTCAATTAATAATGATTGGAGTTGTAAGGTTATAAATTGTTTTTTTGATTTTGGTAAGATAACTTCTAAGTCTAGCCTCCTCATCTCTTCGAGCAACTTCTTTTGTTGGGTAAGGTACATCGCCATTGGTTTTCTACTTAAAGCATCAGGAACTACATTAATCTTACCGGGATGGTATTGTAAATTGATGTCATAGTCTGTCATTAGTTCTAACCATCTTCGTTGTCTCATGTTGAGCTCCTTCTAAGTAAAAACATATTTAAGGCTCTTATGATCAGTATAAATATCCGCACGATCTTCAAGCAAGTAGCATCTCCAAATCTTTAAGGCAAAAATTACTGTTGCTAACTCCAAATCATGTGTTGCATAGTTCTTCTTATGAGACTTCAATTGGAAAGATGCATAAATAATCACTCGCCCATGTTGCATTAACACACATCCTAGTCCTCTTCCAGATGCGTCACTAAATATAACCATTCCACCTGTTCCATTTGGAATCGCCAAAATTGGTGCAGAAGTAAGTCAAATCTTCAACTCTTCGAAAGGTTTATTGCATTCACTTGACCACACAAACTTCTCGTCATTTTTCATGTTATAAAAGAGAGAAGATAAATAGTTTAAATTATTATGTTTATTTGTCTATTCATTTAGTTATGGTAAAAAAAAATTAAGGATTATTACAATATCTGAGCCGCCAACTCAGAAAAACTTATATAAGTTAACGGCAAAAATATAATGATCTAATG
>JAYEPQ010000005.1:8947406-9174906 GCA_036321105.1 Dracaena cambodiana
TAATGATATTTCTCTATTAGCAATACGTCTCCCAATATACCATGTACAAAAGCAATGATGAGTGTTAGGAAATACTTTTTAATAGCTGCTCCCATTGCAAAAACTTGATTTGTGATGATGGCTTTTAGTGTCACCCTATGCATGCACTTGAGCCATCGAGTAAAAAACCATATAAATGTATTCTCATGTTCATCTGAAAGCAATGCACAACCAAAAAGTATAGACTAGCAATGATGATTAACTGCCATAAACGGAGCAAAAGGAAGACTATACTAGTTGGTCTTATATGACGTATCAAAAACTACCACATCACCTAATCTTAAATATGATGATCTTGATCTCCTATCAGCCCAAAACACACTCCTCATTCGGTCTAAGTGATCAATCTCCGTAACAAAATAAAAATCTAGATCTGTCTCCTTCTATCTTGAAAATTTTATTGATGAAAATACATTCATTTCCAATGTTGTTCTTTCTTATAGTCCTAATATAGTCATTACATTGTTGTGGGGGTAATCCACTCTCCATCTTCACCTTCACATCCAACACTAAGCACCCAGTGCGATATTAGAAGGACCAATCCCTGTTTCATTAAGATCTCTTATTGCCTTCCTTGTAGTTTCAGACATATGCTTTTGCTTATGTAAAAAGTGATGTAATACCTTATTAGGACTTGATAATCATGATTTGAATGTTTTTCTATAAATTTGCGAAACACCAATTTGTTTATTGAAGTTAAATGAATTTTCATTTTGGCTCCACAATCCACTCTAGTATCTAGTCTACGAGTGACGGCTTTCCATATTCTCTTTTATCTGCCAAGCATTTTTTTCCTGCCTTATTACATACAAATGTTTGAGATATAACTTTACTTGGATCACTCTGACTTATCTATACCTTGTTTACGAATTCTGAAAGCAGTTTTTCTAGAGTATGAATTATAATATGTGTATGCATCCTATATGAAATTCCATACCTTCCCATGGAGTATCTCCAACAAAAACTGTCATCTTTAACAAAAGTAACTTTATCATCATTCACTTCAACATCAACATCTACACAATCCTAAACATATTCAAAAGGTGACAATGAAATACAAAAAATATTATGATAGAAATAAATATTCATGTTCTATTTTATTGTGGAAACACTCTACAAAGAAAAAAAATTGTGAGGACTAATCAAAGAAAAATTGAAAATCAAGTGTAACAACTAATCAATAATCCAAATTTGTTTGTTAAATAATGTGATATCTAAATTTTGAGACTAAAAATTAATATTAAACGTTATAGGAAGTATAAGTTAGTAAGATTTGACATCGTTTTACCTCTTTAACTCGGAATGATGGAGGACTATTGCTTGTCGTAGCAGCGGAACCAGCAACAAAATGGAGGTGGTGTCTGTAGTATAAGTAGTGACTGCAGCAGCGGAGGCTGGTGTTTATGATGATGGACAAGGTAAAGACGACAGCCACTACCAACCTTTTTGCACATGTGTGTGAAGATGAGGCCATCTGAAATGAAAATAAGGAGAGGGATGACTATTACAGGCAACATCAGATGCAAGCACTGCAGTTGTAACCGATATTGCTGCCACTGGTGGAGGCGTAGGTGACAATGGTGACAATTGCCATTGTTGTTGCTCATCATATCGTCTTTTCATAGTGTATGTGTGAGGTTTTTAATTATGCGCAGTTCCAAGAAACTGATAACAGAAAATAATACCTTTAAATATGTATTCCATTTGAAATCAAGGCAAAAGAACAAAGAAAAAAAAGAAAATATATTGTATGCTTAGACAATAGATATAGGTTGGTGATATGTTAATAAAATATTCAGCTATAAAGCCTCGATGAAGCGTAAAAAGTTGTATGAATATAAAATGTTGCTTTAATTGTGAAAATAGAAACGGAATGAGAAAAAATTTAAAACCCTTCACATTTGTATTTTTAGTCTAGTGGTTTTATATGCTTTTACAAGGTTACCTCATTGGTTTTCAAATATTAATTGTACTACTATAATTCTGTAAGTTTTTCTTTTTCTAATTTATAACCTATCTAATCAATGTATATATTTTAGTTAACAATTTGATGGATATTAGGATTTAATTTGGAAATTGATTTGATTTGATTTGATTTGGATCTTATTAGGATTTGGATTTTATTAGGATATTTGATTAGATTAGGAGTTTGGATTCTATCAGGATTCTATTTGTTAGGGTTTCCCTATATATATGGGTTTGTATTAAGTATTGAGAAGATGAATAATATTTGAAAATTTCTTGAGAAATTTCTAGAGTGGATTTTACTTGAACAAATCTTTCCTCGTGAATTCGTGGAGAGTGGGCGTGGATTCGCCTTGGTGGATTCCCAAATCCTATAAGTTTTTTCCAATCTATTTTTTCTTCCCCAATTCCTCTAAAAAAAACCCTAATTTTCAAAACCCTAACCCTAATTTCGCCTCCGTCCTGCATCAAATTTGGTATCAGAGTCTGAATTTTCTTCTCTATCACTATCTTCTTTTTCAACATCTCTATTCTCTTTTATTTCAGTTTATTTTTTTTATTTTGAAAAAAACAGATCTGAAAAAAAACAGATCTGAAAAAAAAAACTTCTTATGTCCTATCTTTTTCTCCCCCCAACCTATCATTTACCACCCTGAGATTCATCAGATTCTCACTGATTTTCGGGATATCATGCCTGATGAGTTACCTGATGAACTTCCTCCCCTTCGGGACATTCAGCATGCCTTTGATTTGTGCTAGGATCCAGCTTGCCCAATTTACCTCATTATATGATGAATCCTGTTGAGCACGCTGAGTTGAAAAAACAGGTCGATGAGTTATTGCGAAAAAATTTTATTAGAGAGAGTTTGAGTCCTTGTGCTGTTCCCGTTCTACTCACACCTAAAAGGACGATAGCTGTAGGATGTGCATTGACAGTCGCGCCATCAACAGAATTACCGTCAAGTATAGATTTTACATTCCTAAACTTGATGACTTATTAGATATGATGGCTAGCTCTTAAATCTTTTCAAAAATAGATCTTCGAAACGGATGTCATCACATTCGTATCCGTGAAGGTGACGAATAGAAAACTGCCTTTAAAATTAAGGACGGATTGTATGAATGGATGGTCATGTTTTTTGATTTATCTAACGCACCCAGCACATTTATGAAAGTTATGACCCAGATATTGCATCTTTTCTTAGGTAAGTTCGTTGTTGTCTATTTTGATGACATCCTCGTCTTTAGTCAAACCTAAGAAAAGCATCTTTTTTATTTGACACAAGTTTT
Source organism: Dracaena cambodiana (assembly GCA_036321105.1). Taxonomy (NCBI): domain Eukaryota; kingdom Viridiplantae; phylum Streptophyta; class Magnoliopsida; order Asparagales; family Asparagaceae; genus Dracaena; species Dracaena cambodiana. The sequence continues at coordinate 8,950,701 of JAYEPQ010000005.1, forward strand.
AGAGACTCTGCGTAAGGAGAAACTGTTTGTCAATTTGAAGAAATGTGCGTGCTTAGCTTCCTCTGTTCACTTTCTTGGGTTCATCGTCTCTAAAGACGGAGTAGCAGCAGACCTGACAAAGTGAAGGCCATAAGAGAATGGCCTACTTCTCGTACGATCCATAAAGCCAAGAGCTTTTATGGTCTGACCATATTTTATAGGAGGTTTGTTAGGGGATTTAGTATCATTATGGCTCTGATCACTGATTGTCTTAAGAAAGGGGAGTTTCAATGGTCTAAATCTGCTACTCATACTTTCTAGGAGATTAAGGAGAAATTGACTACTGCTCCGGTTCTTCATCTTCAAGATTTCTTTAAGATTTTTGAGGTAGCATGTGACGCATCAAGCGTAGGTATATGAGGCATTTTGAGCCAAGAAAATCATCCTATCGCCTTTTTTAGCGAAAAATTGAATGAGACGGAACAGCGTTACGATGTTTATGATAGAGAGTTTTATGCAGTAGTGTAATGTTTGCGTCATTGGTGTCACTATTTGCTACCTCGTTCTATACTCAGACCATCAAGCTCTACGCTATATCAATTCCCAAAAAAGAGTAGGGTATCGACACATCAAGTGGCTTGAGTTCATTCAGGAGTACAATTTTATACTCAAACACTATGCCGGAACTGAAAATAAAACCGCTAATGCATTAAGTAGGAAACTTTGCATTTTACAGACGATGAGTGCAAAAGTTATCGGATTTGAGCAAATTATTCAAGACTATCCTTCTTTTCGGGACTTTGGTGACATCTATTCATCTCTGACACAGGATCCTCCTATTATAGTAGATGCCTTCACCATTGTTGATGGTTTTTTATTTCGAGGTACCCATCTATGTATTTCCAATACTTCGTTGCACGATCATCAAATTTGAAAATGCATGCAAGAGGAATTGCTGGTCATTTCGGTCGAGATAAAACTATCATTTTTGTAGAGGACCGATTTTATTGGCTAAGCATTAAACGTGATATTGCGCGAGTTATGTCGCATTGTCGAGTTTGTCAGGTAGCTAAGAGTAGGAAGTAGAATACAGGACTCTACACACCATTATCCATACCCTTTGCACCTTGGAAGTATTTTAGCATGGATTTCATTTTAGGACTCCCTCGCACACTTAGAAAATATGATGCAATATTAGTCGTGGTGGATAGATTTTCCAAAATGGCATATTTTATCTCTTACCACAATACTTCAGATGCCTCACATGTTGCACACTTATTCTGTAAAGAGATAGTTCGTTTGCATGGCCTTCCTAAGTCAATTGTTTCTGACAGAGATGTTCAGTTCACAAGTCATTTTTAGCGAACTCTCCGGAAAAAAATGGGTACCACACTTAAGTTCTCTACTGCTTATCGTTCACAGACAGAAGTTGTCAATCGTAGCTTAGGTGACTTACCTCGATATTTAGTGGGCAATCATTTAACCACGTGGGATCTTGTTTTGCCTATAGCAGAGTTTGCATATAATAGTTCAGTCAATAGGTCTACTGAGATGAGTCCATTTGAGCTAGTTACAGATTATAAACCTAGAAAACCTATAAACCTTCTTTCCCTCCCCACAGGTGATAGGCCTAGTGTCTCAGCAGAGTTTTTTACATAACATTTGCATGATTTGCATGATCATATTCGTCGGCAAATAGTAATTAGTAATAACAACTATAAGTCTGCAGCAGACTCGCACAAAAGATTACAGGAATTTGCAGTTGATGATGAGGTGATGGTTAGACTGCGTCCGGAGAGGTTCCCTCCAGGAACCTTGAAGAAACTTCATGCTCGACGTATGGGTCCTTACCGAGTTCAAAAGAGGATTGGTTCTAATACTTATGAGCTTGCGATTCCCCACAATCTTGGAATCAATCTAGTTTTCAACTTCGAGGACCTGACTCCATACCGTACTCCATTTGATTATCCAGCAGTTATTCCAGATCTACCATCATCTGTTTCACCAGGACATCGATATTTTTCCATCAGTACACCGCCTCCTCCTGCTCCATGAAGGCATCATATAGATCAGATTGAAGACATTCTGGATGATGAGATTGTTTCGACTGCTGACGGTGAATATCAGTATTATTTGGTGCGCTGGCGTGGACGTCCAAACTCAGATTGCACTTGGTTGCGCACCGAAGAAGTCCAGCAGCTCGATCCGGATTTGCTCGATAATTATCATCTTCGTCATTCACCGGAGGTTCATGTTTTGAAACCGGGGAGAATTGATGGAGATCAGGATTTAATTTGGAAATAGATTTGATTTGATTTGATTTGGATCTTATTAGGATTTGGATTTTATTAGGATATCTGATTAGATTAGGAGTTTGGATTCTATTACGATTCTGTTTGTTAGGATTTCCCTATATATATGGGTTTGTATGAAGTACTGAGAAGATGAATAATATTTAAAAATTTCTAGAGAAATTTCTGGCATGGATTTCGCTTGAACAAATCTTTCCTCGTGGATTCGTGGAGAGTGGGTATGGATTTACCTGAGTAGATTCTCAAATACTGTAAGTTTTTCCCAATCTATCTTTTCTTTCCCAATTCCTCTAAAAAAAAACCCTAATTTTCAAAACTCTAATCCTAATTTCGCCTCCGTCCTGCATCCTTTGACGCACTTTGATTAGAGAAGTTCGTGGGTTTGGATAGTCAAATATGCGTGCATCATTAATCTTTTAATATATTCTCATGGTAAATAATATATTGCCGTTTGTTAAACCTACTTTTACATAGACATATGCCTCTTGTTTAGAATTAGAAGTTCTAAATTTATATAGTCATTCTGCACTGTCAGATTTTTTTTCTAAGCTATAAAAGAAAACTGATATTATTAATTGAATTTCGCTCAAGTCATACTTATTAAATCTTGCCGCTCTAATTCAGATTTTTGTTTAGATGATAATGACATATTCCATGGAACTTTAACTTCATACCAATCGTCGTCATCTTAATTGTTAAAAGCTATAATTACTTATTATTTTTAAGGAGATGGAGGAATTTCCCTCTGATCTTATCACTTTACACCCAATTTTAACATAATATCGCATTACTAATATACATGAACATTAGGTGATTGCCTATTTTTCACTGAATATAATTGTTATGTTCTAATGCTTGCACTAAACTACCAAATCAAACTTATTAAATAATCAGTCTTCACATGTTTATGAGATACTGGTTTACAAGGAAAAAAAAAAAAAAAATTAATGTGATAAATTATAATTTATTTAGTGAAAAGGGAGGAAAATATAAATCTGAAGCACGTCTATTCACTATAACACGGTGGAGCAAGGCCAGAACTACCATGAGCGACAGATGGACTCCGAGCATAGAGGCATCGGCGATGATCGAAAGGCGAAGGGGCAGCAAGCGGTGCTGTGAGAACTTGACAGAGGAGAACTAACGTTTGCAGAAGAAGGTGGAGGAGCTCCGATCCCTGAAACTGTGTTGTACTCGGGCCCGGTCCGAACGTTTTAGAGGCCCAGGGCGAAATGAGAAAGGGGCCCTAACAAGTGTTATTAAAATTTTAAATAAATATTTTCATTACCAAAATTAAAATTTAGTACATAGTTTTGCCATTACAAAAACTAATCATAATTCATAAAAAGCAATTCTTTCGGGCATTCCTATATGCAAAATCCTCAATAATAGTATCAAGATCAATATTGTCCAACATTTCCTTCTCAATACATAAAATTGCTAAACTATTCAACCTTTCTTGTGACATTGATGACCTCAAATAGGTTTTCAGCAATTTCAACTTTGAAAAACTTTTCTCTGCTAATGCAACAGTCACAGGTACTGTCAATAAGATTCGATAAGCAATTGAAACATTAGGATAACAATTTGCAATTTTGACATACTCAAGAATTTCAACTGATGACATTGACATATTTGGCAGAGTCATCTTCAACACTTTTAGTTCAGAAAAAAAAAATCATCTAAATTCACATCCGACACATTGTTATGAAAAAAAGTATTGACAAAATTAATACAACACTCTCTTAATTCATTATCATCCAATGACTTCAACTTTTTTGAATCCAATAAGAATCTAAAAATATTTTCAAATATCTTTAATTTCCAAAAATATTGGTTTAGTGTAGATTTTGTTTTGCAATGGAATCTACTGTTGGGTTAAAAACAAACCGTTTGAACTTTGAAAAAAAATAAATTAAAATTAAAAAAAAAAAACTAACCGTTGGTAAATCTAAAAATTATGGGCCACTTTAGATTAGGGGCTCTAGGTAGGTGCACAGCCCGCACCTGCCCAGGGCCGGCACTGGTTGTACTTTTACATACACATGACTCATTGACCACCCTCACAATGTGCCCCTTGTTCAAGCGCGTTGCCTCCTCTGCTATGCCTGAACGCAGCAGCACCCAGCTGCCCGCACAACTAGAGAGAGAAGAGTCCAATGATGGAGGTGGAAGGATCAAGGTGCGTTGGCTTTGATTATGGAAAGGGAAGAGAGAGAGAGATCAAGAGGGAAAGTAATTATGAGGGGAGACGAAAAATTCGAGATGATAGACGCGGAGGGATCGAAGAGACTGCTTTGACTCTAGATGGAGGAGAGAGAGAGAGAATAGTCATGAGAGGAGAGAAAATATATCATTATGTGGAGAAAGGAAAGATTTGGACTTTGCACAGAGGAGAAGAAGAGAGAGAAAATAATTATGATGGGAGAGAAAAGATATACTTATAACGAGAGAGACGATTCGATTTGTTTAGCTTGATCTTTTTAAGATGTGGGGCATTTTTTAAAAAATTTCTTTTTTATTTGTTATATTAAGTGATGTTATGGGTAAGATATTGATAGATTTATCTAAGTGACAGTGAATGATTTTCCTTCTAGTGAAATAAAACCTCAAAAATCAATGTACCATGTCTTATTTTTGGAATTACTATAGATGAGCCGCTAGCTCAGTAAAAATTACATGAATTAGTGGCAAAAATATAGTGATCTAATGATTTTTCTTTAAATTTTTTCTAGAATTAGTATCTCTACATTCTCAACCTTTTTTATATCAAATTTCATAAATTTTAGAGTTCATTTACTCTTTTATCAAGTGGATACAAAATTTATTATTCATTGAAATCCGTTAATTTTGTGTCAACTTGATGGAGGACCAAATCAAAAATAAAACCTAATAAATTGGGTACGAGTGAACCCTAGAAAGTCGAGATCATAGTCCACAACAAAGTTTTTAAAAAAGTTATTGGAGATAGTGTAAATGATAAATGAATTATAACTCAGGTAATTTGCGTGAGTTATTAGCTCATTTTCATTATTCATATATATATATATATATATATTTTCTCCTAACTTGGGTATTTTAATATCGTTTGCAAGAAAATAGGTTTTTAATAAAGAATTAAAAAAAAGACTAAAAGACGATTGTTTCAACCTTAAAGCCCAAGATACTATTACAGCATGCGTAAATAAAGTCAATGATCAAGAAAAATTCAATTAAGATCAAAACAATCAAGAAGGAGATTAAGTTGTTAGAAAAGAAATCGACAAATCAAGTCAAAAATCATAAAAGATCAATTTGTTATAGATAAAATCTTGACCAATCAAGTTCTTAGAGTTAATCAAGTCAAAATTTTCAAACTATTAGTGAAACAATATTGACAAACCAAGTTGTTAGAGGTACATCAAGTTAAAACTCCAATAAATCAAGTTATTATGGAAAAGATTTTGATAAATCAAACTATTGATATTTATTTTAATCATTTTTAACTATTTTATAATAAATATAACCAGCTAGCTTTTTGATATAGAAATAGAGAGAAATTTTTCACTTGGAGGGGATATGAATCTATAGTTTATTTCTTTTAAAAAATTCATTTTTCTCTTATCTGTGAGTATTCTGCAAATTATAGTCAGATATAAAATTTAAAATTCTCATCTTTATAAAGTACAATTTTATTTTAGACTAAGAATAGTTTCTTTCATTATTTGTGATGATATTTCAATACTTGTTTTTATCTTGTGATTTTTTTTAATTGTTCATCGATAACTAAATTTCATAGGATACTTATACTTTATAGTTAAATCTATTGTTTCCTCTTTTTTGCTTAATATTTGAATTAAGTTATCAAATCTAAGTTCATCTATTTTTGATGTATTATATATTCACTTAAATAATAATATATATTTAATTGGAAATGATTTATGATTATTATTTGATATATTAAGAAGCTCTTGATTTATGCAATTATTTTTATTAATTCATTTCTAAATGGATAGATTATGACAATTTTTGTATAACTTATCTTTTGGATTGAAATTAATAATTGATTATAAAAAAAAAGAAAACTAATAAATCTATTTATATATCAACTTCCTAGATTATATTCTTAGTACCTATTTCTTAATTTAATACTTTAAAGATATCATCAACTCAACTATTTTTTTTTTTCTTGTAAATTTGCCTAGATAATCATAAACCTATATAAAATCATCTTTTCTGTGAATCGATATGCATAATATTACAATTAAAAACTACATGCTTCCGAGGAAATATAATTTGAACATCAACTTTATTTTTCAATACTATAGTATACCAGAATGGTCCACAAGTACTTGAAAGCTTTCAATAAATAAATAAATAAACAAATGCCAATGGAAAACTTCTAGCTTCCCCCTGAGTGAGAATTAAATAAATAAATAGGCAATAGGAAAAATTAATATAATTACTTTTACAAAACTATTGACATTTAAAAAATAAAGAATCAATATTAACTATCTAGTAAGGAGCTACCACGCGCAATAACAATCATTCGACAGTTATCTGTAGAACAAAATATTAGCCGTTCAACAGGTAAATATTAGCCGTTCAACAGGTAACAACTGAGTGATTTTAATTAAATACATTCGGTCTTCCCTTAAATGGATTTAGAATATGGACTTGAAACTAAGAGAAGACGAGAGTATACTTTTCCTAATAAAATAATACCGAATTTATAAAAAAAAACTAATTTTAGAAGGTGTGACCTTAGAGACTTAGAGTGTGCCCTTAGAATTTCCCCCAAAATTGTTTCGACTTGATACTTGGAATTGCTTACGCTTTCCAAGGCCTACTAAGTTTAGCTCATGTCGGCATGAACATTTTATTTCCTTTCAAAAGGAATAATCTACTACCACTACCATAAGAAATTACAAAGGCACACCCCACGGCACACCCAACACACTCGCTTGCGTGTGCCCTTCGATATTTGGGGGTTGCACCTTTATAACTTCCCCACTACCATAAATCAAACCCAAAACGATTAAATTTGTCAAATTCATCGCCCACTTCAAAATGAGCCCACTGTGGTTCTGGATTATTCTCAGACGCGTTTCCCAAACTCTTTTTGGATCCGGTACCGTGGGAACTTCTAAAGGGGCACAAGGTTTTTCCTAGTGAGCCCAGTTAAAACTTCCACTATATAACAAGTATGCCCTGAAAAAAAATTACCTATATTGCCCTCTGCTTCTCCCGCTGCCTCCTTTCTTCCCGCCCGCTCGCATCCGTTCGGACTGAGAGTCCGAACGAATGGGATTTGTTCGGACTGTCAGTCCGAACGGATCTCATTCGTTCGGACTGAGAGTCCGAACGGATGGGTCAGTCCGAACGAATCCCGTTCCTTCGGACTGTCAGTCCGAACAGTATCTTGACATCGGTCACTGTCTCATCCAGTCTATTAACCTACGTTAATTGATTTATCATTAGTTGTAATGAAATTAACGCCAGCTTAAGGACTTTTATTAGTAAGTATTTATACATGATTATCGAAATTTAGGAAAGGAAGCAAGAAAACATACCATTAAACACCGACACACTGATACACCAACCCATTGATACACTAATACATCGTTTATTGCGATACAATGATACACCGACACACAATGATACTCCAGATACAAAAAATATAATGATACTGCTGATACACAAATACATTGATACTCATGATACACCGATATAATGAAATAATGAAACATGGATACGCCGATACAATGAAACAACGACACAATTATGATACAATGAAATAGTATTTATATTAAACGAGAAAAAGCGAACAAGAGAATTCATTACATAGAAAAACGATAAATTCATCAGAACTCGAAATGTTTGGAAAAATAAATTTACACCGGCCACTTCAAATTACATACATTATCCATATCAATGCATAACTCACACAATGATCACTGTCTCCTTGTCTTTATCGGGGGTTGACGTCTGCTTCTGGTTCGAGTCATAATTACCGTATCGGGTGCATTAGGAGTGGATTGATCTGGTGTTCGATTTCTCTCTCTCGTATCGGGCGTTGGATTTGTGGTCGAGATGCTGTTTTCTTCCTCCTTAACGAGGCCGTTGGTCGAACGCGAGAAGATTCTACCGGATCCATCTATGTAATACAAAGATATTTTATTTATAGATACTTTTTTATCAAAACAATAAATTTTCTATGTGCAAATAAGTAGTAATAAAGTATAATTTGTTACAAATATCATATTTTATCTATTTATTTTAAACTTCTAAATTAATTAATAAATTTTAATATTAACATCTATAATTAGAAAATAACTAAATTTTCGCATTTTTTACAACTACGATTACAATATTATACTTTCTTCATAATTATAATCTAAATATTAAAAAACAAAATTAACAAACAAATGTACTCGTTTAGAATTTCTCGAATGTAAATTATTATCAAACCAAACAAGAAGTTTTCAGTTTTCAGGACAGTTACAGAGCAAATAAGAATAAACAAAATAAAACAAAATTAAAATTAAATTAAAGGAGACTTACAGTAGAGCTCAAAAATCTGAGACCAAGAGAGAAGAAGGGGGTGTGGCAACGACAGGTGGGGGCGGAGGGTGTGGGGGCGGGCGAAGGGTGGGGGGCCAGGTGGGGGCGGAGGGGGTAGGGGCGGAGGGTGTGGGGGCGGGCGGAGGGTGTGGGGGTGGAGGGGGGGGGGGGGGGCAGAGGGTGTGGGGGCGGACAGAGACTGGTGGGGGAGTGTGGCAGCGGAGGCGGGTGGGGGAGTGTGGCTGCGGCGGGGGAGCGTGGCTGCGGCGGCGGCGGACAGGGGAGCGTGGCACCGGCGGCGGCGGGTTGGATTAAGGAGAAGAGAGGAGAGAGGGATTTTGGGTTTGGGGGTGGAGAGGAAGTGAGGAGCGATGGTTTTAGAGAATATGGGGTAAGGGTATTTTGGGAATTAAATTGGGCTCACTAAGAAATTTTATCCCCTTCTAAATTTTAACTGGGCTCACTAGGAAATCTGGGCTCACTAGGAAAAAAAGTTGTGCCCCTTTAGAAGTTCCCGGTACCGTTGGCACATGCAGACGCGTTTCCCGAATTCGTTTGGGGAGTTTCCAAAGGAGCACACCAATTTATCTTGTGTGCCTACCCTGACAGCTATAAAGTGGGCTCACTAGGAAAAATGGTGTGCTCCTTGGAAACTCCCGTGGATAGCGAGACAAACAGATGGCAGTTCGGTAATAATTGGCAAATACTCACGTGCCTCCGGTGCTCCCCTCCTCCAAATAAAACCACCTCTCAATAATTACCATTTTGCCAGCAGCCACACCCATGTGCATCCAACGAATCAATAAAAAGCCGCAGCAGAGAGAGAGAGAGGCACCTTATCGTCAGCCCACAAAAACAGAACAATGGAGCTCCGACTCTCAGCTGCGCATCTTAGCCTCCTGCTAGCCCTCCTGCTAGCGTGCGCCGCCGCCCCTCCTGCCGCCGCAACCAAGTACACCGTCGGCGACGCCCAGGCCTGGAACCCCAACGTCAACTACAGCAAGTGGGTCGACAAGCACAAGCCCTTCTACAAGGGCGACTGGCTAGGTACAATCTCTTCATCTCCCATCTCTATTAATTTCACGCGACAATTTAGATCAGATCTAATGGGGGACTCTCCATTTTTATTATTTTTTTTTCCTAATTTTTTTTTTGTTTTGTTTTGTTGCAAATGGACAGTTTTCTACTACACGAATGGGATGGCGGACGTGGTGCAGGTCGACGAGGCGGCGTACAACAAGTGCGACGCCTCGCACCCCATCTCCAATTATAGCAAGGGGCGGAGCTACGCTTTCGAGCTGAACGAGACGAAGAGGTACTACTTTATTTGTAGTTATGGCTACTGCTACCAGGGGATGAAGCTCACCCTCAAGGCGGAGAAGCTGCCTCCGCCGTCCCCTCCGCCCAATTCCCCCTCCGCTGCCGCCGGATCTCCGTCGGCCGCGCTCGCCTTGCTGCTCGCCGCTCTGATTAGGTTCCTGTTTGAATGTGTGTGATTTGGGATCCAAAGATGGATATTTTTAAATTAAATGATTAGTGATTAGAAAGCAAATTTGGGCTGTAAGGCAAAATGTTTTGGTGCGTGGGGCCCCACTGTTGAGATGAGAAAGTGCAGTTGGTTTGGTTTGAGATTTAATTGATTTGGTTGGTTTCGGTGCAAAAGTTTTCATCGGCGTGATGGCTGGTGTCGGTTGCGTGATTGTTGGTTTGATGTTTTTAGACTGAGAATGTTACCGGTTGCTTCAGCTGTGCTAGTAACGAGCACACCTGTGACTGGGAATATTTGGTTCGGTCGAAATCACATTTAGAGATCTTGGGAAGCAAGTTTGTTCGGACCTCGTACAAATAACATACAAATGCAAGTACTTGTTCACTATATTATGATGTGATATGCATGAGTCCGTAGGCTTAAGGACCGATATCAATATGGTTATTGCAAAATCACTTCAAAAATAAAATAACAAATGTGCAAATCGTGTCACGCTCTGGAGGCAGCATCAACTGTTCATCATACTACCCCATCCACTTTTGGTTTCGAAGGCAATTTTTAAATCTACAAACCCATTTCTTATCCCGCGTGATTTAGAAATGATAATAAACGCATTCATAAGTCAATTTTAACATTTCCAATATAAAAATTTGAATTGAAAAAATAAAATTTTTATTTTTAATTCAAAATTTTATATAGAGTAGATCAAAAATTAACTTATGAATGCATCTATTTCTCTCCCTAGTGCGATTGTTCTGGATATGGTGGACGGAAATATCTAAATTTTGGTTTGGTTCATGTTTTTGGTCCTTGAATTTTTGGCAACATGGTCAAGAGTTTGGCCCCCAAACAAAATAACCAATCCATGAATTTAACCCTCTTTTTATATAGGAGAGAGAGAATCTTTTATTTTCCAAATAATATTCGACAATCACCAATTGACAAATCTTTATCCCTTTTGATCTCCTTTTTATTAAAAAAAATATGGAAAGTAAGAACACACTCCCCATTGTAACCATTTTCCACCGAACCAAGCCCTACGGCTGTGTTTGGCTTGAGGAAAAATGAAGGCAAATAAAAGAAAACAAGAAAAAAAAAAAAATGCTTTCTACTGTTTGGTTTGAGATAAATTTTAAAAAAATAAAATAAAATAGAAATAAAATATTTTCTTACTAACTAAATATCAAAACCTTTTCTTTCCTTCCATTTTCTTTCAAACCAAACACACCCTACAGCTCAGATCACATTAGGCTTGACTTACGTAGCATTCACTGCAAATTCCAATCTAGCTGTTTTATATTGGACAGCCTAGGGCTGCGTTGAGCCACTGCTTTGAGCATGAAAGAACGCTGAATCCAAATCAACCATTAGTTAACTAGACCAGAGTGGCAAGTGCTCTTAACCTCAGCACGCAATGCAGCGAGCAGTGCGTAGAAAAAGTTTTGGCCTTCTAAAGATCTCAGATAACAATCGTGACGTTCCATTTTAACAGCAGTAGACGCACTATCTGGGTCCGTGTTCCTTCATTACAGACCCAACACATCTGTTAATTAAAAAAAAAAAAAAAAAAGATGAAGACTCATGCAACACTTACAGATTGCCAGCCGGGATTCAAATAGAAGCTGCATAGCAACAATTTTCCTATCTTGTCTCGGTGTCTCATATGCAATTCTTCAAGAAAACCGACTAATCTCTCGCTAATTGGGGTTTAGCATGAAAGTTCAACACTTTCATCTATACATCATTCTCGAACACAGATGTGATGTGAGCAAGAAACATCCATTTACAATCTTCTATAAAAGAATGAGATAGCTATAATAGACATGCAGAATATTCAACTTGTACTATGATTATGAGTAGATAAAAAGTTACAATAAATAAATTTAATCCTGTTTTTTTGTGTGTGTATACATGGGGCTGCACAGAGCAACAATTATTTTTTTCCTCAACAAAAGACCAGAAAAGAGACGGAAGGGAAAGAGCTGGGGCCCGATGGAAACAAACTGTAGGTTTGGAATTTTTTGAATGATTCAGAAGAAATGTGATATGTATATAATTAATTAAATATGGGAAATGGGCTATAGACTTACTGTCAAAAAATTCATATGACCTTGACATCAGCAGCAATGGCATGAGTAGAAGGGCAAAAACAAAGGTTTTCTCTTTCCATGTCAAAATTAATGGTAGATCAACTGGAATGGGATGGGAGCTTGACTGAGAAAAATGAGAAATTTTGATCAAAATGGGGGTTTGAAGGCTCACCAAAGAGGAGAAGATTCAAAATGACAGTCTAACCACCGACAAAAGAGAAGAATCTGAAGCTGGTCAGGATGAAACCACTATTGGTTCAATGAGAGCATACGTCTAGATTCGTGTTGAGAACAACAAGATGAGAGCTACCTAAGAAAACGAGGCTACGTAAGAAAACGAGGCATTCTGTCTCAAAGATGACACTGCAAACTGAAACCAGTTAGGGCGAGGGCATTGTTGGTACAGTAAGAAATTCAAGAGTGCCATGCTTAGAAAAATCGTGATGCAACTCATTACCAAATCATGGTCCATGCAGCTTGGATATAAAGACTTCTCAAGAAGGGCAGAGAATCTCGTACATTGAAATGATATTTTCAATGGCCAAAAGTATAATGACACCCCATTCCAAGAGGTCAGATCTTCTGTTTTGGAGCACTTCTTGAAGAAAATGGATGTTGTGCTGCAAATACAAAAGTAGGAATTGTGAATACAACAAAATAGCCACTTCCTCAAAGGGAAAAAAAAAAGCACCTATGACAAGTTCTATCCAAGAGTACACAAACGAAAATTCGCCTTCCAATGATTGGTGTTTGACCATCATCTCCACTAAACAGTATGTATTTGAATTGGCAAGATATTTAGCGCATGAAGAATAAATCAAAATGCCAAATGAAAGTAAGATAGGATGAATAAAGATGTACCTCCACAAATTTCAGTTTGAAGTCGAGGCTTCCAAAGCGCTGAGTGAGTTCATACTCTTCTCGGAGATACTCCAATATCTGGGCATAGTTTGCATTCTTCCAAGCAATTTCAGATCTGATCATAAGAAAGCAAGGGAAAGAAGCTACGTGTTACTGATAGTTATATGAACTGGAAATGGATCTGCACTAAAATAGATGAAAAAGTTAAACAGACACTGGAAAATTACTGTCCGTAACTCACCACTTTTGGTTTCATGGACGTAAATATCAGAATGAACTTTAGGATATGCAAAATATGAATGAAACAATTTCATAATTAGATGGTATGCGGTGTATGCCATATGCAACAACACTACAATGGTTACAAAACATTACAAGTGAAGAATTCAAATATGCAAGGAAAAAAAAAAATCAGCAACAATTTGTTAAACCAAGTTAAAATGTAGCCAAATGCAACTGAGAAATACAAAAAGAGATTATAGGACAGCAATGTTGTACAATTAGATGCATGGGATGCATCAGAGAGCATTATATATTATTAAATACGAAGCAAAACCAGGAAGAACTTAGTCTAATTGCAAAAAAAGAAAAACTTGGGATCTAAAATAACTGATCATACAAATCAAAGAGTTATCATGTTTAATAGTGAAAAATAGCCCTTCAGAAATTATTTCTTATGTGACAGTTCAGGCAGAGGGAATATTGAACAAACTGAACCGGAGTTCTTTGAATGAAATGAACAACTGATATGACCAAATAGAGCATAGAACTTTTTGAGTATAAAAGAACAAACTGAATGGGAGTTATTTTAATAAAATATGACACAGCTGGTGAACAAACAACAATTGATATTTTACTATAATAGAACATGGGATTTTTGGGTATAAAATACTAAATAACAACACAATTCAGGCTTAGCCCCAAACAACAGAGCTTGAAAACAATTTGGTAGATATGGAGAATGTCTTGTCATAACCACAATCTTATGTTAGTCAGTTCATGGACTTATTGTTCTCTCATCCGTAATTGGTAAAAGAAAGTTGGCTTAGTTTGTCATCATTTAAAAATCTCAATACTAAATTCTTATAGGTGCAAACACATTTACCTATCAAACAGCCCAAGTTTTATTATCACATCAGCAAGATTTGAATTGGCCTTCCCCACAAGTTGGAATAACTTCTTCCTTTGCATGGTGAAAGTCCCCGTTTTTTCCATACCACGATTTATGTCGGTAAATTCTTCAACCATATCATCAACCTATGAGAAAAAGGAAGGAGCTGTAACATCATCATTAGGTGTTCATTGCTGTTTATATGTTGCAGATCAATTTGTAAGTTCACACTTACGAAATAATTAACAGAAATAAATGTTGCAAATAGATACTGAAAATAGAACAAGGAATGTTGCACCGAAATATTACCTGCCGTATATAATGATCAAGGGCAATACTTTGGCCAAGCACACTACCAATGATGCGTATCCCATCCACATCCAAATTTTTTAGAGCTATAAAGTCAGCGCCTCCCTGCATCCATGTTATTAACATGGGCTTCTCAACAACAGCATAATCTACAGATGAAAGAAATGCTAAATCAGAATTTAATTACAAATTAATTAGTAATACCATGTCACATCAACATAAATGGAATAATGGATGCAGAAACCAATTGAAATGTCAGAATTTGTGTCAATGGAAAGAAATGACAAGACGGAAACAAGTTTATCTTAAATAGAATATCCAGATAATTATATATGAAACTATTTAAATCATATGTATAGGGCAAGTATCACATTCATGGGCCAAACAACTATGACATTTCAACTCTTCCAGGAATGCATAGACTATGGACATATTTCTGAGTCAAAATAGTAAAATATGATCCCCACATTCCATTACTCAGACTGTGAACATTTGCAAAGTAGAACAGAAGGTTCTAAGGATCCCACTGCACCCAAGCAACTCATACTAACTTCATTCAATCACCAGAACCAACAATTTCAACTGTTGCAAATCATACTAACTTCATTCAATCACCAGAACCAACAATTTCAACTGTTGCAGGCATAAGCAACTGCTTTGCAGCACTTGGAGGCTTCAACCTTGAACCAAGCCATCATTATATAATTCAGAACTGCATCTCTTCCTAGTTGTTTTTCTGATGAAATCTCTCCCAAGTTATGTACTATGGTACCTATCTTCAATTTCAACTATATAGTCTTCTATCAACTCCATTATCTTATATCACATATTCCTGCCTAGATGAGTCAGAAATGGGATATTATTGAACAAAAAGACCATAGAAGAAAATCTACAAATCAGTGGTCACAGTCACATAACAATGAATCCATATACAAATCTAAAGTCTCTGCAATGGGGATCCTACATGGATTTGGAAGACTTTTGTCACAAGGAACACAAAGCTTGTTCAAGTCCATGTAGATCTATTTATTGCTTTAGGATAGGTTCAATTGAGTGTGTTTTATTTTTACTTGTGTTGTGCACATAGGTTATTCGTATATATGTGACTTGATGATTTACTTGTCTTGATTGATAAGATACTGAACTTTTGAAAATCCTAAATTTGGCATGATGATTTGCTAAAACACTCTTAATCTTCTGTGACCCGTTCAATTTCAATTTATAAAAGTGGGTGAGGAATTCACCTAGATGAGATGTTCGAATCCTTTTATTCTTCACCAAATGCCATCTCATTCTATTTCTATTTGAACGAGATGCTCGAATTCAATTTCTATTTTTACCCGAATCATCAATTGTGGTATCATAATCTTTTTTTTTTTAATCTCCTCACCGAATCCTTACAAATCCCACCATCTTCTTCCATTATCTTCTCCAAAACCCTCGATCCCATCATCTAATTTTCCCATTTCTTCTTCTTTTTATTTTGCAGCTTAGTTTTAAAAAAAGGCAAACCCAAAAAAGAAAAGAAAAAACACTTTCAAATAAGAAATCCAAGCAGAAGCAATCGCCATTGACACCATTAAGCCCTTTGTCATATCTCTGTCGCTGTCACAAGATCCATGGCGCCATCATCGTGCCCGAGCCAGACCGAGGTCATTGGAGCCTTCCCAACACCGATTCATCACTCGACACCAGCAAGACCTGACATGAAAAGATCCCGAGCCTCCACTATTGCCTTGTCTTCACTAGCCAATTTTCATCGAGCTCGCCTCATCATTTTGCAGCCTTTGACATCACCACTCGCCATCATTAGATCCAAATCATCGTTAGACACTACCACATACCACAACCCAACAACACTATAAGTGTTGTTGATCCCTAACTTAGTATAGAAATCTTAGCCTACCCAAGTTGGCTTGTCACGTCCTCATGCCTCCATAAAAGATTCAAACTCAGATAAAAGATGACTTAGACTCAAGCTTGGTATCTCGTGCAAAAATATATCTTCCAAGTCCCTACAGGATCCCCATCAACTAAGGTTTTAAATATTAGATATCGGGTTCGTAACAAATATGGGGTTTTCATATCAAATAACGGGATATCAGATGATGCATCGAGAACACAAGCCAATATCAAGCTTCTTTACATATCAATAGACCCTCTAAAAATATATTATCAAGCGATATATCTTCCAAGTCGCTGCAAGATCCCCATCAACTAAGGTTTAAATATTGGATATCGGGTTCGTATCAAATATGGGTTTTCATATCAAATAACTGGATATTAGACGATATATTGGAAATACGAGCCAATATCGAGCTTTCTTACACATCAACGGACACTCTAAAATGATATTATCGGGCAATATAACATTCATAGAATTTAATATTTAGAACAATACCATCAACTTTGCACTTTACGACTATTGAGTGCAAAGCTTATCAAATTTGAGTGTCTCGTACAAGAATATCATACTTGGCGTGACTTTAGTGATATTTACAATGTTTTGATTCATGATACAACTATAGTTGTCGAGGCCTTAGCTATTACTGATGATTTCTTATTTTGAAACACTCGTTTATGCATCCCAATACTTCCTCGCAACCATTGTATTTGCGAGATACATGTGGAGGGTCACTATAAATTTTGGTTGAAAAAAGACCATTGTCTTGTTGAAGCATATGTTATATTCGCATTGTTTCAAGCGAGATCTTACAAGTGCTAAGTTGCATAGTCGAGTTTGTTAGGTCGCGAAGCGTAGAAAGCAAAACACTAGCTATACATACCTTTATCCATATCCTCTACACTTTGAGAGCATTTCATCATGGATTTTGGTTTAGATCTCCTTTTTACACTAACAAGTATGATTCTTGATTGTGGTGGGTAGATTTTCTAAGATGGTACATTTTATTCCCTATAGCTAGACTGTAGATGACTCAAACGTTGTACACCTTTTTTTAGATGGTATGATTACAGTCTTCCTAGTTAACAAAATAGTGACGTCATTGAGTTGGCACCCATAAATTTGTTTTACTCGTAGGAACCTCAATATCATGTCATAATTCCAAAAAAGATGGGCCATTACTTCAACAATTTATTAACGTCCTACTCCTATATTAAAAAGCTATAACAACAAGATACCAAACAGACAGTGGTAATATTGTAAACCAAGTGTGCATGCCTCCTCCAAAGAATACTGAAAAGAGTTTCAAGTTTCATGACATTATGATTGTGCATCGGGTCCACTAATGATAATCTCCCTTAACTCTTTATCAACACCAGGCTCCAATAAAATTCCATGAACTGTGGTAGCTATAGTTACAAATCAATGATGGAACACAATACCAAAGCAAAATGACATGACTTGGAGAAGAAATGGGAATTCAGGTCACTCAATCAGGTAATTTCTCACCTAATTCACAAGGCATACACAAAGATTCACAGCTTTGGCAAATCATCATGTTAAAACAAAAGTTTTCATTTCTATGTCTGATTAGTTATGGTACAAAAACCCTCGTCATTGTTTTCCATTCACAAAATTCAATGAAGGATTTCCTATTCATCATGAATCAAATTGGTGAATCAAATTGGAACAGGATGTTGCTGAATGTGTGCATGGAGATTATCCTCGAAAGACTCAGCGAGTGTAATCATGAATTTCGAACCGCTTTAGCATTTTTTAGAGAGGCATGTGCTCGATTGGTAATGCTAACACAAAATGTCTACCATCTTGCTCCAACCTCTTTGCTATAGGTGAAGGGCTGAAAACCTGTGAAAAGTAACCACAAATCTATCAGGCCAATTCCAACACCAATAGCAAGGAAATAGTCCTATTAATAGTCAAAGGCTCTACGTGAGTCTCATTACGAGACCAGCATGAAACGTAATCCTCATATTTGAGAGGGAAGCACAGGTTTCTACCCTCACATTTACAAAAAAAAAAAAAAAAAAAAAAAAAAAAAAAAAAAGAAAAAACGCAGGGCTTGCGACCATCACGTCTTCAAAGAAAACGTGAGTCTCATCTAGAGATCTTAGTTCTACATAGCTTTGGCTGCTTTAAAGCAACAACCAAAATAGGGGTTGCTCCCCACTTTCTCCACTTAATATGAGACTTTAATTCCCCATTAACGAGGAATTTAAAGGGTCAACTACATTAAAATAATGATCCCTAAGAAACCTAAAAATAGCCTTAAAAAGGCTAGGATAGGGTTGGATTTTTTGACATGAGCTTGGATTTTCTTTGACTTGAGCTTAAACAAAAGAAAATGTGAGTCTTCAAAAGAGATCATTCTCTTAGGTACAAGTGAGGGTTGAAAGATTATTCTTGTCACCTTGTATTGTTGTGAGAAAACTCATTGAGAAGCTAAGAGCCCAAGAGATTATTCTCCTGGTTTTGAACTTCCAAAATCAAGAATCTCAACAACTTATGGTCCAATCATCAATTAAAAGCTTGATTATCTCCCACCACTACATCGAAGAACTCAAGCATTAAACAAAGGAGATATCGAGTTCAAATCCGCCATCTTCTTGTCTTAGTGGAAAATATTTTGTATTTTCTTACTTTTGTTTTATTTCCATAATTGTAAATAAAAGAGAAGTAAAAGCAATACAAGTCAACTTTTTTAAGCAAACAAGGGCCTAAAAAATTGTTTACTTAGTGTCCCGATTTTTTTTGAATTACCACATGATAACAAGTCTCTCGTAAGTTAGCACAACACATGAACACCAACTCAATAGAAGTATCATGTTGTTGATTACGTATAGTTTATAATGCTCCATAACCTACCATAGCTCAACAACACCAAAAGAGTTATTAATCCATGACTTGGCATATAATTCATTTGCCCACTCAAGTAAATTTTGTTGGCTCATCATGACTTATAAAGTCCGAACCAAAATAAAATATTTGGACTTCATCTCAGCATCTCCTGCGAAAATATATCTTCCAAGTCCCTACAGGATCCTCGTCAACTTTACACGTTACATCATTGAGCGCCAAGGAGATTGGATTCGAGTGTCATTTAGAAGTAATCTCCTTGTGGAGACAATAATAATATTTACACTTTTTGACTCAGGATCTACCCATCACAGTTGAGAAATTTTACCATTATTGATAGTTTTTTATTCCCGGCCACCAGTTCATGTGTTTATAATTTTGATTAAGAAGAGTATGAGCAAGGAGTTACTGGATATATTGGTTGCAAAAAGATTATTATCTTGGAGGAGATAGGTTTTATTGGCTTAGTATCAAGTGCAATGATGAAAGGATTTTTGTTGCATCGTCGATATTGTCAAGTTGCTAATAGCAGGAAGAGCACTAGATTATACACACCATTACCCATATCCTCTCTACACTGGGAGTATCTTAGTGTGGACTTCATTTTAGGTCTTTCTTGCACGCATAGAAAGCATGGTTAGATTATAATTATGGTGGATATGTTTTCTAAGATGGCACATTTCATTTCTTGCAGTAAGACTATGGATGTCTCACATGTGCACCTTATTCTCAGAGGGTCCAACCCATAAATCAACAAAATTATAGTCATTCAACAAAATTATATTGTCATTAAGTTGGTGCGCATACATTTGCTTAACTCACAAGAGCCTCGTTATCGTGCGATAACTCAAGAGAACCAATGACACTACCTAAACAATGTTTAAACATCTCTAAAGAGATTGGAGTAAGTAACCAGGTAAATTTTAGTAATATCGTCAACGAGTGCACATGCCTCCTTTAGAAAAAGTTGAATGAAATTTAGGATTAATAATGTCAAGCACCCAAGTCTACCGAGAAATCTTTGTGCACTTGTTCAACAACATCATATTCCAATCATATCCACTTAACTATAGTTGTAGTTATATATCGAATGATGACATAGCAGAATCACAATTGGAGTTAAATGATAGGATTTCAGGAAGAAATTGGAAATTTAGATCTCTTCCCCAGGGTATTTTACCCACTTTACAAATCACACACAAAAGTTTAAAACTTTAGAAACCATCATGCTAAAACAAAAGTTTTCATTTCAATATCTTATTAGCAAAGGTACAAAACCTCATCTTTATTTTCCCATTCACAAAATTGATCGACGGATTACCTAGTCATTTTGAATCAAATTGGAACCTGATGTTGTTGAATGAGTGAATCTCGATAGATTTGATAGTATCATAAAACCTGAATCTCTTTTCAGCATTTCTAGAGAAGGCACGCATACTTGGTTGGCAAGAATATCACAATATGTCAGGTATCTTATTCCAACATCTCTAATTTAGGAGATGGGCCTAAACAAATTGTATAGGCGGTATCTCCTCTTATTTGGAATTATTGCACGATAATGAGGTTCACGCAAATTAACTATATATATGAGCGCCAACTCAATGGCAATACCATGTTATTATTGATTATTTAATCTCTAGTGCTCCGCAACATACCACAACCTAACACCACCAAAAGTGTTGTTGATCCCTAACTTGGCAGAGAACTCCTTTGCTCACCCAAGTATTTCGCAAGCTCATCATGTCCTCGAGCATTCAAATAAGATTTGAACCCAAAAAAAAAGATGACTCGGACATAAACTCAAACTTGGCATCCCCTACTTACGAAAATATTTCTTCCATATCCCGACATGATCTTGATCAACCTTGTACTTTACAATCATTGAAAACAGGGATTATTGGGTTTGAGTATCATATAGAAGATCCTACTTGTCATGATTTTAATGGTGCCTACATATTCTTGACTAAGGAATCACCTATCACTGTTGAGACTCAAGAGTTTCACCTTTATTAAAGGTTTCTTTTTTTTTTAGTATCAATTTATGCATTTCAAGTAGTTTTTTGCATGACTATTTGATTTGAGAGATGCATGCCCATGGGATGGCTAGGCTTTGGACGCGAAAAGAGTATTATCTTAGTGGAGAATATGTTTTATTGACCTAATGTCAAGCATGATATTGCTAGTGTTTGTTTGTCAGTTTGCAAAGTTAAGAACCAAAAAACTGCACTATATACACACTTACTCATATCCTTTGCACCTTAGGAGCATCTAAGCATGGAATTCATTTTAGGTCTCCCTTGCACATATAGGAAGCACAATTCAATCTTAGTTACTAGATAGATTTTCTAAGCTCGCATATTACATTCCCTACAGTAAGACTGAAGATGACACATACACGTTGTACACCTCTTGTCTAGGAAGAGTGTGATTTCATGGTCTTCCTAAGTCAACAATATAGTACTACCATTAAGTTGGCGCTCATAAATAAGCTAACTAGTAAGAGCCTCATTATTGTATTATAACTCAATAGATGAACAATATATTTAGACCCTTCTCCTATATTAACAAAGTTGAAATAAGATATCACACATACTGTGATAATATTGCCAACCGAGTGCATATACCTCCTTTAGAAAATGCTTAACAACGTTAATGATCCATGATGTTACGTGCACCGAGTCTACTGAGGATAATCCCCAAGCATTCTTTCAACATCGGGCTCCAATCGGATTCGTTGAGCAGTGACTATAGTTACATGTAGAATTGATGAAGCAACATAAATAATAAATAGGTGTAAAAAGACAATTTGGAGAAGAAATGGGGAATTCGGAACTCTCACCCACTTTATATATCACCTACAAAACTGAACATTTTAGCAAATCCTCAAGCTAAAACAGAAGTTTTCATTTCAATATCCCATTAGCAAAGGTACAAGAACATCATCTCTGTTTTTCCATTCACAAAATTAATCAAACAATATCCTATTCATCATAAATCTGATTGGAACCGAGATTGTTGAACAAGTGCATGGAGAATATACTCGGGTCTACGTAATATCATGAATTTAGAACCCCTTTTAGCATTTCTGGAGAAGGCGTGCATACTCAATTGACAATATCATGTCAATCTATCCGGCATCATACTTCAACCTCTTTAATATAGGAGACGAGCCTAAACAAACTGTTCACGAGTGTCTCGACTTCTTTTGAATTATAGTAATGAAGTCAATTTATGGGTGCCAACTCAATGGAAGTATCATCTCGTTGATTATGCATAGCCTCTAGCGCTCCACAAAAAACCACAAACCAACACCAAAAATGTTGTTGATCCCTAATTTGGCATAAAACTCCTTTTCCTATCCAGGTAAACTTTGTTGGCTCATCATGTTCGCATGCCTCCATATAAGATCATAAAACAATTAAAAGATGACTCGGATTTAGCCTCAACATCTCCTGCAAAAATGTCATCCTCGTCCTTGCAGGATACCCATCAACTTTGCACTTTACAATAATTAAGTGCGAAGGTGATAGAACTCGAGTGTCTCATTCAGGAGTATCCTACTTGTCTAGACTTTAGTGATATCTACACTTTCTTGACTTAGGACCCACCTATCACTGTCAAGAGTTTTACCATGTTGATGGTTTCATATTTCGAAGCATCCATTCATACATTCTCAATACTTCTTTATATGACCATTTGAATTGAAAGAAGCATATTGAAGGGATTGCTCGACAACTTTTGTTACGAAAAGACTATTATCTTGGTGAAGAATAGGTTTTATTAGCCTAATGTGAAGCACGATATTGCAAGTGTTTTGCATTGTCGAGTTTGTCATGTTACAAGGATAGGAAGCAGAACACTAGAGTATACACACTTCACCCATACTCTTTCCACCTTGGGAGCAACCAAGTATGGACTTCAATTTAGGTCTCCCACGCACACATATGTTGCACAATTCGATTTTAGTTGTGGCGGACAGATTTTATAAGATAGCATATTTTACTTCCCACAAGAAGACATCAGATACTGCACATTGTACAACAGGTGTGATTGCATGGTCTTCCCAAGTCAAGGACATAGTACTACTATTGGTTGACGTCCATACATTAGCTTAATTTGCAGTAGCCTTATTATCATGTGTTCACTCAAAAGATAACAGGATACAACCTAAACAATTTGTTTGGGCATTTCTCCTATATTAAAGAGGTAGGAATAAAATACCAGATAGATTGTGTTAATATTCCTAACCGAATGAGTATGCCTCCGCCAGAAAATGTTGAAAAGAGATTCAGGACTCGTAATGTTACACGCACCAAGTCTACCGAGAAAATCTCTTTGCACTAGAGCCATAATATTTGTAGTTACATGTAGAATAAGTGATGCAACACAATCATAAAACAGAGAAAAATGTCTAGATTTAAGGAAGAAATGAGTTATTCGGGTCTCTCAATAAGCCAAATCTCCTACCCAGTACCCACTTTACAAATCACATGCAAAATTTAAAAAAAAAAACTTTACCAAATTATCATGCTAAAACAGAAGTTTTAATTCCAATATCTCGTTAACAAAGATACGAAAAATCTCACATTCGTTTTCCCTAATTCATAAAAAAAGTTCTAGTCGTCCTAGATCCATCCTGGATCCAATTGGAACCAATGTTGTCAAACGAGTGTATGGAGTAATGTTTAAAATAGCGATAACGATAACGTAATATTTTGCCTTTGTTAGGTTATGTCGCATATAGCATAACGCATAATGTACGTTATGCAATTTCCTATTTATTTAATAAAAATAAATATAAGACTATTTAAAATAATTTTTATAAATTGAAAATAAATTTAAAAATATCTAAAAAAAATATAAAATCATTTTATAATACATAATCTATTCTAATTTTATATTAAGTTTTACAATAATTTTTTACATTTATCTTCATAAATTATATTAAGTCTGCAACTATAATTCCAGTCATCATTTAAACAAGAAAACAAGATTCTAATATTTTATTTCAATTCCAGTTATTATCATTGTTGTAATTTATATTTTATAATGTTCAATTTATCTTATTTGTAATTGTTGATATCAGTTCAATTAAAAATTCAATAGAATTAACAAGTAAAACATTTCAACCAAAGAGGAATTATAACAAGCGAACAAAAAAACAATTACAAATTAATAATTTAGCAATTCAACAAGCAATCAATCAAGCCAACAACTAATCAAGTAAGAAAATTACAGGAATTCACTAATAATCAATAACAGTATAGAAATTACTAAGAAATAATTGCAAATAACGTAACATAACGTAATTTAATATAACATTACGTAATATAACGTAAAAAATGTACTGTTACGGTACACTGAGTTATTTCCAGTTGTTACGTAGTGCTGGGGTTCCGTTAAGTTACGTAACGCAACATAACGGGTTTCATAACGCGTTATTTTCAATAGTGGTATGGAGATTATTTTTGGCAAACTCAATGTGTGCAATATCATGGCAAACTCGGTGTGTGCAAAATCAAGATTCCTGAACATCTTTTCTTCATTTTCCGGAGAGGGCGTGTTTATTCGATTGGGAATACTGCCACAATAAATCTGACTTCTTACTCCAAACTTTCTAATATAGGAGACAAACTTAAACAAGTTAATTATGTAGTGTCCAGTCTTCAGCCTTATTTCCGCAAGATAATAAGGCTCTTACAAGTAAACTAAATCCACGAGCACCAACTTAATAAGTATACTATTGTTAATTATGCAAAGTCTCTAGTGCTCATATAGTGCTCCGCAACCAACCACAGCCCAACAACACCAAAAGTGTTGTTGATCACTAACTTGGCATAAAACTCCTTTGCCCATCCAAGTAAACTTTGTTGGTTCATCATGTCTTCGTGCCTATTGTTGCCTCCATAAAAGATCTGAAACCAAATAAAAGAAGACATGGTCTCAAACTCGAAGTTTCTTGCGAAAATATATCTTCTAAATCCATGTAAGATCCCCCATCAGCTTTACATTTTACAATCACCGAGTATAAAGACAATTGGATTCGAGTGTTTAATGCAAGAGTCTCATACTTATCGGGACTTTAGTTATATCTACACTCTCTTGACTCAAGGCCCACCTACCAATATTGAGGTTTCACTATTGTTGATGATTTCTTGTTTCAGAAGACTCACTTATGCAATCTCAATACTTTTTTATGTGACCATTTGATTTGAGAGAAACATGGAGGAGGGACTGCTAGATACTTTGGTCACAAAAAAAACATTATCTTGGTTGAGAATAGATTTTATTGGCCTATAGTTATACGCAATGTTGCTAGAGCTATGTTGAATA
Organism: Dracaena cambodiana; assembly: GCA_036321105.1. Classification (NCBI taxonomy): domain Eukaryota; kingdom Viridiplantae; phylum Streptophyta; class Magnoliopsida; order Asparagales; family Asparagaceae; genus Dracaena; species Dracaena cambodiana. The sequence continues at coordinate 8,976,505 of JAYEPQ010000005.1, forward strand.
TTTGAGTTTGTCAAATTGCTGAAGGTAGGAAGTAGAACATTGGACTATACACACTTTTTACTGTACCATTTGCACCTTGGGAACATATCAGCATGGACTTAACTTTAGGTCTCTCTAGCACACTTAGAAAGCACAATTTGATCATAGTTATGGTGGATAAATTTCTATGAGGGCACATTTCAATCCCTCTCGCAGAACTACGCATGCCTTACATGTCGTATACCTTTTTTAAGAGAGTATAATTGCAAGCCTTATTAAGTCAATGCCATAGTAATGTCATTGAGTTGACATCCATACATTTGACTAACTAGTAAGAGCCTCACTATCATGTGATAATCGAAAAGATGACCAAATACTATCTAATCAATTTGTTTAGGCTCTTCTCCTATGTTAAATAGGTTGGAGTAAGATACCAAGAAGATTGTGGTAAACTGGTAATATTGCCAGCGCCTCCTCTAGTAAATGTTGAAAAGATATTCAGGATTCATGATATTATGTGCACCGAGTCTACCAAGGATAATTTAAGTGCACTCGTACGACAACATCTAGTTCCAACCGATTTCAATGAATTATAGTAGTTGTTACAGAAAAATTGGGTGATGCACGACAATCACAAAGTAGGCGAAATGACAAGATTTGATGAAGAAATGGGAGATACAAATCTTTAATCCAAGTAAATCTCTCACCCACTTTACAAATCGTTCACAAAAATTTAAAACTTTAGCAAATTATATGCCAAAGCAAAAGTTCTTAATACCTCATTAACAAAGGTACAAAGATCTCATCTGTATTTTCCCATTCACAAAAATTCATCAAAGGTTTTATTAATTATTTTGAATTAGATTGGAACACTATGCTGCCCAACTAATGTTTAGAGATCGCCAGCAAACTTGTTGCACATACTATCATGATTCCTGAACATCTTTTCATTATTTTTAAGGGAGTGTTCACTCGATTTGTAATATTATCGTTCATTCGATTTGTAATATTACCACAATCTGCTTGGTTTCGTACTCAAATCTCTCTATCATAGGAGAAGGGCCTAAACAAACTTAAATTGCTTAGGTAGTATCCCATCTTCTTTTGAATTATTGAAAGCCAGTAAGACTCTTGCAAACTAACCAAATCAATGGGTGACAACTCAACCGCAGTACCATTTTGTTGATTATGCATGGGCTTTAATGCTCCACAACAGACCATGGCCCAACAACAGCAAAAGTGTTGTTGATCCCAGCTTAGCACAGGACTCCTTTGCCCACCCAAGTAAAATTTGGTGGCTCATGTCCTCGTGTCTCCACATATGATCCTAACTCAAATAAAAATGACTCAAACTCAATTTCAGTGTCTCCTGCGGAAAAACTGTCTTCAAGTCAAGGTTCTAAATATCGGATATCGGCATCGTATCAAATGGACAATTCTATATCGGATATCAGGCGATATATCAGGGATATAAACCAATATCGGACTTTTTTATCGTATCGTAGACCCTCCAGAATGATATATTGGGCAATATATCATTCGTCATGGCCAATATTTAGAACAATGTACAAGATCCCCATCACCTTTGCACTTTACGATCACTGATTGTGAAGGTAATTAGATTCAACTGTTTCATAGATAATGATCCTACATGGCAGGACTTTTGTGAGATCTCTACTTTCTTGACTTTTGATCCACCTACCACTATTAAGGTTTACACTAATGATGGTTTCTTATTTCGGCATGTACCCGTTTATTCATTCTTAATACTTCTTGACATGATCATTTGATCTGGAAAAAGCACATAGGAGGGATTTTGAATACTTTGGACGCGAAAAAATTGTTATTTTTTTGGGATAGGTTTTACTGGCTTAGAGTCAAGTACAATATTGCTAAGGTTATGTTGTATTATCGAGTTTGTCAGGTTACTAAGGGTGAAAAACAGAACACTAAACTATACAGTATCCTTAACCATGTACTTTGCACCTTGGGAGCATCTCAAAATATACTTCATTTCAGGTCTCCCTCATATTAAGAAGCACAATGATCTTAGTTGTGGAGAATAGATTCTCTATGATAACACATTTCATCCCCTCTACGATAACACATTTCACTCCTTCCAGCAAAACCTATGGATGTCTCACACATTGCGCAACCATTTTTTAGAGAATGTCCAATTACATGTGTTGGGTGTATAACCATATGACCCTTGGTTCATGTAATGCTAAACTCTACTTGTAGTATGACATGTTTAGTCAAGTTTGTTCAGTGAAATGGATGCAAAAGGATCAAACAAGACAAAAATCAATATGACCGGCATGACCAACATGGCCGATATTGATAAATTGAATCGACGTTATTTCAAGGCTGCATTTGATAGAGTTATAATATGAATCACAAGATGGAATCTACTATAAAGTTGTAGAGCTCGGAATCCTCTTCGCAATGATACCAAGTTCGACTAAAACAGAGTTTGGAGGTGAAAGTTATGATCGCTCAAAGTCTGAAAAAAATAGAAAGAACGGATCAAGCTAGGCAACATCAACTTTAATCCCAGTTTTGAAATTGACATGGAAAGAACTGAAAATTTTGGAGAAAATTATAAATTTTTAAACTCTCTTTCCAACAGTGCTGGAATCATCCAAATCGAACTTTTGGATCAAATGTTATCGTCGTATTACCAAAGAGTGACCACCCAAGCTCAGGAGGAAAGTAGTGGGTTTTTGGGGTGTTTTTAAAAGTGAGATATTTCTTCTACTCGAATTTGTTTCTAAATAATTCCAGTTATACTAAAACTCCTGAGAATTAAAGGTTATAATTTATTCCCCATTAAATCTATGAATTGTGTTAATTGCAGAGGGAAATCAAATCTTTCGAATGAGTTTGGCGAGAAGAAAAGTAAAGAAAAGAAGAAAAGAAGTACTTTGTAAAAACTTTGAGAGAAGAGATTTGAAGAAGACAGATAAGATCTTTGGTGATTTACAGCAAGCTTCTTCGTTATCTCAACACTCTCAAAAATGTGCATCAACATACATCGTGTGCTTTGAGGAGTGTTACTACATCCAAATTTCATCTTTACATCTCCGTTAACAATCTTATCCTTTGAAGACTATCCATCACGGCTGTAAGATCTTGTTAACTTATGTTTCAACTAATATTTAATGTGTAGTTCCAAACTTACTCTTTACAATTTTGTGATTGATTTATGACCCACTCAAGCCCGTGTCAAATGTCAATTCAAGTTAAAAATTGTGTATGGCTGGAGTCATATGACATACTCAATACGGGAAAAAATTTTGAGGAATAATAGCAGGGTGCTATAGTTACTCTATGTGGGAATAACTTACAATAGACTAGTTGGGTAAACTAGGATTTTTTGTCTTGCAACTCCTTATTACATCGGGCCTATGATCTAGAATTTCTTCCACTAGTAGTGGAAGCCCTTCTATCAAGAGGAAGAGTAGATGTATGGTTATCCCATATCGCTGTAAAATCTTGGTGTGTTCTTGTGTTCGTTATATGTTGTTTATCTTATTCCGCTGCAAATAACTTTGATATTTTGATAACTGAATTAAAATCTGAAAGCAACCCTATTTCACTGTCTTCTACAACTTTATCTACAGTCTAACGTGATACCAACAGTAAAGTCTTCCTAAGTCAATAACATATTACTGCCATTGAGTTTGTATCCATGCATTCGCTAGCCTCATTTTCATGCAACAACTCAAAAGATGAAGGGACACTAATTCAATCATTTGTTTAGGCTTTAAAGAGGTTGCAGTAAGATATCAGGTAGATTGTGGTAATATTGCCAAACGAGTGTACATGCCTCTTCTAGAAAATGCTGAAAAAAAAAATTAAGATTCATGATGTTACGCACACCAAGTTTACCAACAACATCCGTTTCCAATCAAACTCAGGACGACTACGTAATCCTTCAATGAACTCTTGTGAATAGGAAAACATATGAGCCTTTTGTATCCTTGTATGTGATATTGAAAATGAAAATTCCTTATTTAGCATGATGATTTTCTAAAGCTTTCTAAAATCTTTATGCGAGAGTTGCAAGGTGCGAGATTCACCTGAGTGAGAGACTGGAATCCTTGTTCTTCTAATAAATTTTGTTAATTTATCGTGAGTTTTTCTTATTGTGTTGCTCTAATAAATTTTGTTAATTTATCGTAAGTTTTTCTTATTGTGTTGTCTCAATGGAGAGGTGAAGGGTTTAGGATTATGAGGCAAAGTATAGAAAATTCAGTTCAATGCCACTAGTTAAATTTCAATCACCATTTCATTGACTTTAGACTAAATTATAATGGCCGGGCTCATATTGCATGACCTCCACATTGTAAGTGACATCAGAATTTAAAACTATCGGGGACTGTGAGTGAATAAGATAATGCTTGGCACCTATATCCTAAAATTCTAAAAATAATGTTATTTTACAATTATACCCAATGCAATGATGCATATATTGATATATTTACTAGACATTCCATCCAGGTTCAGGATACAACAGAAATAAAAAGAACAAAGTGAAAATTTTCCATTCCTCAACTCTAAAATTCATTTGCATTTTAGTTCCTCTATCTGCTAAAGTAGCACATTTTTTAGTCCAGTTAATTTTTAACTTGTTCAGTCCTCATCATTTTTATTTCTAATTAACCTGTAGTCTTCCTTCTTTTTTTTTTTTGCCCAAGGTAAGAGCAACATGCATGATAGTTATAAAAAAAAATTTTAAAAAGAATGTATAATGTTTCTTCATTATCACAAGCCAAGATGTCCTGTTAGAAAAGGTATGCAAAGGTACGACAGTCACTTAAAGCAGTGGGAAAGTGAAGTCCAAATATTCTTAAAAGAATGAATAGCATCAAGGTGTTTTTTTTATTTCAATACATTATATATACATTTTAGAGCTGTGCCCCTTCCAAACAAGTCAGTACTAGCAACGACAACTCGAATTGGACCCAAGAATCTCTTCTGGCAGGTATTCTGATCTTGATTTTTTAACAAGTTACATTCGTTGTCTGAAGACATGAGCCCCACATCTCGAAAAAAATGTGTGAATGATCATAGAGAGCAATCACACTCAAAAAAGGGGTAACTTGGTGACTCCAATATATGATACGAAATCAATGCTATTTCGTTCTCACCTCATAATTAAGTAACCTCCTCTTCATTTAACAAAATGCAGACTTCTATATATTTTGGGACCCTACAAATGAGCCGCTCCTAAACACCATAATCCCAGATTCCCCTCAATGACTTATTCAAAGTATAAATCCCATCCATACATTGTCTTAGCATATATACATTATGTATGCCTTTCTGTTTTATAAATCTAATGGTTCGACGATAGCAACAATTCATGTCCTAAACTTTTGCTGTTGGCTACACGAATCCATTCTTTCCATTGAGCTCTATACTCTATTCACGTGTTTAAACCTTACTGGCCAAAATCCAAAACTATATTTGACTCACATTTAAGCTAAGCATGTGGGGCAAAAATGATATGACATATAGTTCATCTTATCAGATTCAGGATTACCCCCTTTAAACTAAAAAAAGAAAAGTAATTCAAGGGAAATTAAGATATCAAATCATGACTAACAAAACAAGCATAGAGAAAAGGGAAATAAATAGCTCATTAATATTTAATTTTTTTATTGCGGGGGGGGGGGGGGGGGGGGGTGGGGACTTACCATCTTTTCTCATCTCTGGAAGCAATCCTGATGCATGCTTCCTAACTATATCCAGATATTGTTCAGCTTCATGATCAGCTATGTTAAATAGGACTGCAGAACCATACTGGAACACCACCAAATAGCGGGAAGTGTCTCTGTTTTCCTTGAGTCCTATATCCTAAAACCAACAAAGACGACTGTTAAAAATCCATAAAAGCAGCACAGATATGTTCAAGATACATTGTCCTGCAGCAAATTCAAATATAATTACTGTATTTAAGTCCTTGCCACAAAGTACTTATATTCAGGATTATAATTCCAGCACAAAGAAAGTAAATAAGCAAATGTGAGTTCGAGTTCAATGTGTTTAAACCTTCTCAACAACAGAAATAAATTCATAGGAGGGGATGCAGGGAATGCTCTATTTCTTTTTCCTTTTTTCTGTTTATTCTTCTGTCTCTATGTGTGTTTGGGCATGCCTGTATGGTTTTGCTTGGGCATCGGGTGATCAATCCGTGGTATGCTTAGAAAGAGAGCACCATCATCATCATCGCTCAATCCCATTCCAACTAAATATGATTAACTAGGGAATAAGCGATCATAGAAAACATAGGGAGAACTACCATGCTTATATTACCAATGCTATTTTGCTGCAAGGTTTTGCCATAACTTTGAAGACTGATAGAAGGGTCCATAAACCGTATAGTTAATGCATAGGGATGTAAACAGGCCAGATTCGGATCAGATTCATGTAAGATCAAAATCCAGGCAAGATTACAAAATAGAATCAAGGTCAGGTTCAGGTTGTACTCTCCACTTTCTTATTGAGTTTGGATATTGAACACAATTGCACAAGTTACCAGTTGAAATAAAATTTACATTTATGATTCAAATTTATTAAGGGGTTTTTGCATATAGATCCCTTAAATCGGCAATAATTTGATATCGATCCCTAAAAACTTCGTATTTTGATATTATTCCCACAAAACATTTTAGTTACTCTGATTTAGTCCCCCTGGGTCAGTTCCGTTAAGAAAGTTAAAATTTTTCCCCTCTCTGCCCGTTATATCCCTTGACCAGAACTGAGAAGAGAGGAAAATGATAGTGTTTTCCCTCATTTTTTCTCTCTTTCCCTCCTTCCTCTTTCTTTCCTCCCTTAGATAGGTTCAACCCCCTTTCTTCCTCTCTCCCCCTCCATGTTCTCTCCTCCAATTAATGGTAGGCAAACTCTAGAGTTTCAGTTCCTAATTTCTCCCCCCTCCCCCGAACCCTAACCTCTCTCTCCTCCCTCTAACTTCACTTCTCTAGAAGAAGGAAATCTTCGCCATTGTTCGATTCACAGACTCTAGTCTCGTCTCTAAGTGCTCCTTCGGAATTGAGGAGGCAGGAACTGCTACTACATTCAAATTTGTCTCTGAATGCTTCTTGCTCGTCGAATGCTTCGACGAACTCCTTTTGTAGTTGGGCTTCCACTAGAAGGATCGGTCGGCCGAGCTTTATGAGATTTTAAGCTCTTCCAGGATTTCTCCGTCTCAATTAGAGCATCGCTGAGGTGATTTCTAGGGTTTTGTAATGGTTTCGTGGCAAATTTGAGTGGAAATAAAAGGATTATTCTAAGTAAATTTTGGTGAAAATTTGGTCCTAATACTAGCCTTTGGCAATGCTGAACTGAATCTCAGCTTGGGTGTTTCTTGGTAATTTTTGTGTTGCTAAGTTATTTAGGGTTTTTGAAGAGGAGTTGAATTTGGAAGTTTCTTGAGAGTTTTTTGGGAAAAGTGATAGGTTCACCTGTGATCGTTTGACTAAACCCCAGCCTACTTGAAAAAAGTGGAGCAATCAGGGAATTTTTGTGATCTAGTGGCAGGATAAGGGAAAATTTCTCGAACATTGGCCACGTCACAAGCTCCAAAGGTTCGATCAATGAATATTGCAGAAGAATTTGAGGCTAGGCTGGTCCTCAGATCGATCGGGATCAGGGCAGGGAGTTCTGAGACCAAATCGCACCCTAACCCTGCCCTCCAATGATGCCTCCTTCGCCAAGCCTTCGCCTGACCCAAATCGCTCCTACCTTTCGATGATGCCTTCTTCGCTGTCGAGATCCTTAACCTACCAAGATCCTTTACTGTCGTGACTTCGCCCGCCAAGATCCTCCTGCCAAGAACACTTCGATCCTTCGACCGTCGCGAATTCCCCGCCACAAGAAGTGATGCAATTAAACAAGCCAACAAACCCTTTCTAACTTACATAAGAGCATTCATGTCATTTTGCATACCTATTTAATAATAAAATCAAGAACCATGGTTTATTTGGACAAATCAGCTAACGGAGGGACTAAACCGTAGTAACTTAAATATTTTGGGGCACTAATATCAAAATACGAAGTTTCAGGATCGATATCAAAATACTGCAGATTTAAGGAATCAATATGCAAAAACCCCATTTATTAAATATGAAAATGGTTAAATTATAAGTTAAGTTCATTTTAATATTTTTAGTACCATTTACTGTATTCTATAGAGTATTTACCATAATCAAACATGCAATTTTTTAAATTTAACAATTTGCATAACTAAAATGCTAAGAGCACCCAAAAAATGTCATGTTATACACACCAAAAGAACAAAGGCGAGCAATGACAGAAAACATATATCATGTAAACTAGATCCAAATAAATAATTTATTCCAAATAAATAATTTATTTTGTTTGGTGAAGGCTAATTGTTTAGAAGACAACAAAAGATTATATTGAATGTCCCATTCAAAGATATTTATCATATTTTTAATATGTAAATGTCCCAACTCCTAAGTTACTATTTGGCTATATCTATTTGCCCTCGAATATGGTTGCCTAGATGTAGACATCTATAATAATTATTAAAGGTCATGCTTGTTTGGATGGATAAAGTGAGATATGATAATTAATCCCACTCAATCCTATGTTTGTTTTGCCAAAATGAAGTGGGGTAAATTATTCCATAGGATTAGTAATCCTCCCAATTTGAGACTAATTAATCCTACATTCCCCAAATTTAATAATCCTTCATTTCTATCCTTTAAATTTGAGTATATCACTTGACATTTTGTCCAAAAGCAAATGTTAATTCGAGTTCAATATGTATAAACCTTCTCCACAATAGCAATATCTTCCTAGAAGAGGATGCCCGGAATACTCTTTTTCTTTTTCCTTTTTTCTGTTTATTTTTCTTCTTCTGTCTCTGTGTGTTTGGGCATGCCTGTATGGGTTTGGTTGGGCATGAGGTGATCAATCCATGGTCTGCTTAGAAAGAGAGCACCGTCGTCATCATCACTCAATCCCATTCCAACAAAATATGATAAACTAGGGAACAAGAGGACATAGAAAACATAGGGGGAACTACCATGTTTACATTACCAATCCTATTTTGCTGCAAGGTTTTGCTGTAACTTCGGAGACTGATGGAAGGAACTGGGAACCTTAATGCATAGGGGGTGTAAACATGTAAGACTCGGATCGAATTCATGTAAGATCAAAATCTGGGCAAGATTACGAACTAGAATGCAAGGTTTTGCTGTAACTTTGGAGACTGATGGAAGGAACTGGGAACCTTAATGCATAGGGGTGTAAACATGTAAGACTCGGATCGGATTCATGTAAGATCAAAATCTGGGCAAGATTACGAACTAGAATTCAGGTCAGGTTCAAGTCGTACTCTCCGCTTTCTTATTGAGGTTGGATGTTGAATACAATTGCACAAGTAATTAGTAGAAATAAAATTTACGTTTATGATTCAAATTTATTAAATATGAAAAATAGTTAAATTATAAGTTAAGTTCATTTAAAGGTTTTTTTACTTATATTTACTGTATTCTATATAGTATTTACCATAACCAAACATGCAATTTTTTAAATTTAACAATCTGCATAACTAAAATGCTGAGAGCACCCAAAAAGTATCTCATGCTATACACACCAAAAGAACCGAATGTGAGCAATGACGGAAAACACATATCATACAAAACTAGATCCAAATAAATTATTCCTTTTGTTTGGTGAAGGATAATTATTTAGAAGAGAACAAAAGATTAAATTGAGTGTCCCATGCAAAGATATTTCTCATATTTTTAACATGTATAAATGTCCCAACTCCTAAGTTACTAGTTGGCTAGATCCATTTGCGCTTGGATGTAATTGCCTAGATGCAGGGAACCATAATAATTATTAAAGGTCATAGTTGTTTGGATGGATTAAGTAAGACATGATACTTAATCCCACTCAATCCTATATTTGTTTTGCCACAATGAAATTGGACAATGTAACTATCCTGATCCTTGATCTCTTGTATCGGTTTAATCCATATCAGTTCCGGAGTCTGGTTACTGATACGAGCGAATACTGAGTAAATTGAGTCATAACCTTTAATCTTATGTTCAACTTCAAATTTCGCTAAGCGAGAACTCTTATCTCATTATTTTAGTTTTTTTCATATTTTTCTTGAATTATTTCGGACCAACCGATTTTCGAGTAAATACCCGATTAAAATAATCAAATTAAATTAAAATTTCTAATTTTACCCTTTCACCAACTTCAAATTTATCTCCAGAAGCCTTGCAGCCTTCGTTGACCAAATTTGAGTTGAGATTGATAAAATGGCAATTTTGTAAATAAGATGAAAATTAAGAGTTTTTAACATTACTACATTCCTATCTTTCACCACCTGTTTGACTCAAAATAAATTTAGAAAAGTCTAAAAAAAAAAAATCAAACTTTTCCTCTCGCTCCCTTCTTCATTTTCTCTTCAGACCACGAACCCTAATTTCTTCTCTATTTTCTGAAAATAATCAGCAAATATTCAACCTAAGAGTGGACTGAAAATCCATTAAATTGTTCTTAAAGCCCTATTCTCAAGTTTAACCTCTCCAAATCAATTATAAATTTCTCCACCAACATGGGAAAAACCTTCTTCAGCCTCTACCCTTAATCCCTAGTGTGATTCTTGAGGAATTTCTCTGTTTTTGAGGAGCAATTGCATCAATATCAGATATTTTTCGATTCGAGTTCAATAAGGGGCAAGAATATACTCTCAAAACCCTTCAAACTTATAATTTCTTAATGAAACTTCCTTTCATGTGATCTAAGATGAATAATTAATTAAATTTCATGATTATAAATACCCAACCTTTCATGTAGCGTGAGTTTTGTTGCTGTGCCACTCCATGCATGTTATACATACACAGAATGTATTGCTGCCCAGACCTATGCAACAGTCCATCTTAGAACTGCCATAACTTTTTGCATCTTAACTCCGATTGATCTCATTCCATTGTCATTAAAAGATTCACTAAACTACAATTCATTCAACTACATAAGATCCTAATTTAACCATTTACCTATCCAAAAAACAGCCTGTAAGATCACTACTTAGTTCGGTCCAGATTAGCAGCACAATAGTAGCAAGCCATAATAAAATGACCATAAATTTTGCTCTAAAACTCTGATTGAGCTCATTCAAGTTATATTGGATAGCTAATTGAAGTATCTACAATTGACCAAAATCTTAAGTTCCAATTTAATTCTTATCCTAACCAAATCAAACTTGGAAATTCCCTTACTTCTGTACCAAGTCCATAGCAACTAGTCTATGGTACATAAATTATAACTTTTGCTTTAGAACTCTAATTGAGCTCATTCAAGTTTCATTGGAAAGCTTATTGAATTATCTAGAACTGATGAAAATCTCAGACACTAAATTTAATGTTATCTTGGTCAAATCAAATCGGGAATTTATAACTATACCAGGTCCATAGCAGCATCGGCATGTCCATAGTAAAATAACTATAATTTTTGTTTTAGAACTCCAATTAAACTCATTTAAAATTCATTAGAAAGATGAGTGAATTATCTACAAGTACATCAAATCTCAGCCTCTAATTCCATTTTGCGATAGTGCAACAAGCCCTAGAAGTTTGATATGTCCACTGAATTGCAGTAACATAGGCACGCATACTATATCCGTGCATATACCTCTTGATTTATGATAATGATACTTATGTACACACGTTTAATCTCTCATGTTATTATCTGTACATTGTAAGTTCAGATTTGTCATAACCCATGTCTAGGCATATATGTCATATTTGTACATATACCACTTGATATAAGATATGATATACATGCATGCATATTTGTTTATGCATGATACTTGTACATATTATACTTGCTTGGAAGTGATACCTCAAGCACATGAACATATCATGTAACGCTTATACATGTCAGTATTGCTCTTGTACTTGTCAATACTGATATGCATATCGTTTCATCTTCGTCTGGCTTATATGCACACATATTTAATTATGCATATTACTACTTGTACATGTTATTCTTACTTAGAAATAATATCTCATGTACGTGAACATGTATTATAACTTTGTACCTGCCAATATTACTCTTGCACTTGTCAGTCTTGCCATGTGTGTTGTTTCATATTCACCTGGTTATGGATACATGTACCCTTATTATATATATCGCATCGTTACTTAGCATTTACTACATTATGGGTATAGAGAAAATGAATGATAGAATAAAACACGTATTGTGAGAGTTTCTTGTCTTGCTTGGTTGGAATGCATCCGTCGATTTGTGTGCTGATAGTCCGTTCTTTGTTTGCTTAGCGGCGGACTAGCTTGTATAGATACCGGTGTTTGAGACAGTGATCCCGGGTATGCATGGGATTTTGAATTCCAATTTTTGTTCGCTTAGCGGCGGCCAGTTCGTGAACGACCGAGATTGTAGTCTTATCTCTATTACGCTTAGCGGAGGCCGAATCGTGTAACGACCGGATTTGTAGTCTTTTCTCTGTTACTCCTAACAACAGCCGATTTGTGTAACGATGGGATTTGTAGTCGTGGTATCGAGTATGCACGGTATACTCCTAAAACACGTGAATACTTCCACCATTCAATTACAAACTAATAGGATAGCATTTGCTTCCATTTGTATGTTCATATTATGCTATATACACCAATTGTTCCATTATTCAAGTTTCCTTATGCATGACATGTACCATATGATTCTTGTTATATTTAGCATATTTTGTTGTTTAATCAAATCATACTACATGTACCATGTACTATATGATTCTCGTCATATTTGACATATCTTGTTCTTTGATCACATCATACTACATGTATCATATATTACATGATTCTTATTATATTTGGCATACCTTGTTACTTAATCCATGTATGTCATGATTCATATTATATTTAGAATACTTACTCCTATTATATTTTGCATACCATATAATTCATGATTCAAGTTATACTTTGCATATGTTGTGCTTCAAATTTATATTGTTTCCTACTAGTATGTCTCGTATATATTCTTATCTAGTTCCTATAAAATTACATAAGCTTGGATTTATATACTTGCTTGGGTTCTGACCCTTGGGGATATCATACCATAGGTCTGCTAGCCTTAATTGTAGTGTTCTAAAAGGGGAAACCTGTAACAAACATGATCCTTAAAACTCTTGTATCGGTTTAATCCGTATCAGTTTGAAAGTCCGGATACTGATAAGAGCGAATGTCGAGTAAATTGAGTCATCTTTTAATCTAATCTTCAATTTCAAATTCCGCAAAGCGGGAACATCTTATCTCAATATTTTAGATTTTTCAATATTATTCTTAAATTATTCATGACTGGCCGATTTTCGAACAGTCTTACCTATTCACATTAATCAAGAATTCCAATTTTACCTATTCACCAACTCCAAATTTATCTCCGGAAGCCTTGCAGACTTTATTGACCAAATTTGAGTTGGTGAAAGGGTAAAATTGAAATTTTTAATTTAATTTGATTATTTTAATCGGGTATTTACCCGAAAATCGGTCAGTCCGGAATAATTCAAGAAAAATATGAAAAAATCTAAAATAATGAGATAAGAAGTTCCCGCTCTGTGAAATTTGAAATTCAAGATTAGATTAGAAAACTATTACTCAAATTACTTGGTATTCGCTCGTATCAGTATCCAAGCTCCCGAACTGATACAGAATAAACCGATATAAGAACTTAAAGATCAGGATCGTTACATTCTACCCACAACAAAAAATTTGTCCTTGAAATTTAAATCAAGAATGGAAGATAATAATAAGATAAATGGCGGAATCTTGATAGATTGTAATAAGTTTAAATCCCATGATGAACCACATGTCTCTTGAATACCTGAGCAAGTAAAAGAAGTCCCCGTTAAGTACAATGTGGCAATATTGTTCCCACCAAGTATTCAATTATTTGGCAAATTGGATAATCTACAACAAGTTCCTAACAATAAAATAATAAGTACATGTGGTTCATAGAGGACAAGGACGAAATTAGGATCAGAAACAAAAAAAATAATATAGGACACAATAAGGAAACAAGGAAATATTAATGGATATATACGTGGCAAAATCCTAAGGTCATGAGTCAATTGATAAAAATTATGGCTTCTCTGATACCACTCTGTGACGCCCCCAAACCACACAAGTGGGCCCGAGTGTGTGCCCCAATAAAAGGGTAGGATGTCACCAGCAGGTACTCTCAATACCGAAGTGCACGAGGCATCTTTTTCTTTTTCTTTTTCAAACAAAACACAGATAAGAGATATAAAAGCGTATAAATATGAGATATTTCGCACATGTCTAAATCTATCTGCCACAATATCACAGGCAAGAGTATAGCAATATCTAAAAACGATTATACTAGAATGATAAGCAATATGTATAAAAAAATTGCTCATGTTGAGTCAAGTACTGTATCAGAATATAGCAATATAAGTACTGAATATATACAAAAGTGTCCAGATACCACGGACTGAACTAGAAAGTAACATACACGAGCACATAAAGGCAAAAATGATACATACACAAAAAGAATAAAAATCTTTAAAAGCTGGATACTGGCGTTCGGCCTACTCTTGGAAATGTAGATCCTCGAGGGGTAGTTTTGTAACGATCCTGATATTTAAGCTCTTGTATAGGCTTATTCCGTATCAGTTCGGAATTCTGGATACTGATACGAGCGAATACCAAGTAAATTGAGTCATATTTTTTAATCTAATCTTCAATTTCAAATTCCGCAGAGCGAAAATTTCTTATCTCATTATTTTATATTTGTCTGAATTTATTTCGGGGTCAAACAGGTGGTGGAAAATAAGTATGCAGTAATGTTAAAAACCTTTAATTTTCATCTTATTCACAAAATTGTCACTGGTCAATCTCAACTCAAATTTGATCAACGAAGGCTGCAAAGCTTCTGAAGAAAAATTTGGAGTTGGTAAATAGGTAAAATTGGAATTCTTAATTTAATTTGATTATTTAATCAGGTATTTGCCCAACATAAACTCTTAGTTTTAGATATTCGGATTAGAAAAAGACTTTAGAAAGATTAAGTATAAATTAGATTCTAAGATTAAATGGTGGCCTTTAGAAGGTAATCAAAAAATTTTGGTAGATAGAGTAGTATAAGAAGCAGATTGGAGGAACAATAATGATCCTTATGTAATATAGAACAAAATGGCTAGTTATATTAAAAGGGTATCTAAAAATATATTTGGTGAGTCGAGGGACAATGCTCCACCATGTAAAGACATCATAGTAGAATGAAGAGATAAAAAATACTTTTAAGATCAAGCAGGACTTTTATAGAGATTTGAAGAATAATAATGATGGAACAAATTTTGAGATGTATAAACTAGCCAAGAAGTAGGCTAAGAAAGCTGTTCGAGATGCAAAAACTAAATTATATAAACAAGTGTACGAGAAGTTGGATAATAAAGAGGCAGAAAATGATATATATATATATATAATTGCTCGAATAAAAAAGAGAGTCAAACGACTTATATATTGTAAAGTGTATTAAAAATGAGGATTAGAGGGATCTAAATCGAAATGAAGAGATTAAAGAAAAATAGAAAAATTATTTTGATAGATTATATAATGATAATTTTATTCAAGATTTGGAAGATCTTACAATTTAGTGTGAGGATATAAATCATAACTTTATGCACATAATTAAATAATTTGAAGTAAAATAGGCATTGAATAAGATGAAATCAAGAAAAATTATTGGTCCAGATGAGATTCCTATAAAATTATAGAGATACTTAGGAGGGATTAGTGTTAGGTAGCTGACATATCTTTTTAAAAAGATTTGGCAAATTAAGAAAATACCAAATAAACGGAGAAAGAGTACCCTAATACCTCTGTATAAGAACAATGGGGATATTCAGAATTGTTCTAACTATAGTGGAATAAAACTCATTGTATGCCCGAAAATTGGAAATTTCCTTACATTGCCAATTTACTTTTGAATCACAGCAATAAAAAAATTACAACAATAGATCGATATTACAAAAATAGGGAACGATTGATTTCAATTCCCCTTTTTAATTTGTGTGGGTTCTAGCAGCAGTAGAATCTTACTTTTGCACTCCGTTGACGATCTGAACGTCACGTCGATTGATTTCTCCGTTGCCAAACTATGGTCGGAGAAGAAAGAAAGGAAAATCCGCTCTTGGAATTTTTCCGTCTTCCTGTTTCTCTTTATTTGGGACTCTCCTCCCTAAGAATTTATCCGCCCTAGAAACACTATCCTATCCACCCTCCCCCCAAAAACGCTCTGGAATTTCTCCTCCTTTTAACTCCACAATAGTCTATCCACGTCGTGGGCGAAATCACCCACGATTGAAAAACACCCTGACAAATAACACCGTGCACCATCCACGGCACCCGTGGATGCAAACTCGCGGGTGGCACCCGGCGGGTGCACCCCGCGGGTGTCACCCGCAGGTGCTACCCACGAGTGGCACCCGTGTACCCCGCGAGTGGCACCCGCGGGTGTCCCACCCGTAGGTGGCGACTGCGGGTGCAACCCGCGAGTTCAACCTACGAAGGCACACTTTTTTTTCTTCTTTTTCTTTGTGTCTACATAACTCCCTCCAAAATTTTCGAAACTTCGTTATTAATTTGTAACGAATTTCGAAATGTTTTGGACTTTTTTTTATTTTGGCTATGTAGTCTTCATTGCGTGGCGCAATTTTTTATGGTATACTATGAACCATCTTCTGCAATCGCTTTCTTCCGGCCGTTTTGTTGTTGGAGGTGTACTTTGAACCTCTCCGATGTATCAGAGATTGTTTTTAGTGAATTTTTCTTGATACAGACTATAATATTTGTGCAACCCAGCCAAACTTCAATTTGTAGCTTTGCTCTAGAAAGTTTGTTGTTTGCAGTCAGAAATATTTTTGATATCTATCCAGAGACTAAGAGCATGACAGACAACCTGTGATGAATTTGATAGACAGAGATAATTGTTAACGTGTCTTATGAAAGATAAGCAGAGGTATAATACTAACGTGCTCATTAGATGACAAGTAGAGGTATAATATTAACGTGGTTTTTAGAGGATAAGCAGAGGTATGATGTTAACGTACTCTTTAGAAGACAAGCAGAGATATGATGTTAACGCACTCATAAAAGGACAAGCAGAGATATGATGTTAACGCACTCATAAAAGGACAAGCAGAGATATGATGTTAACGTACTCATAAGATCCTAACCGTTAAGTGACATTTAGTATGACGGATTCGGAAAAAAACAGAGGTATCATTAAACATGTCTTATACTTCATTCTATTCAGAGGTTCAGGACTTGATAGTAATAAGCCGATTAAACAGAGGTAGGATTTAACTTGATTAATCTATCTGTTCAGTGACATCTAGTATAACGGGATTTGAGTGAGGACAGAGGTATCATTAAACATACCTCAAAATTCGACCCATTCAGAGGATCTGGTCATGATAACAATGACCTGACTAAACAGAGGTGACAGTTAACGTATTTAGTCTTGGAATTTAACTATCAAAGATAATTGTTAACTTGATAGGGAGATGATTTTTGTCAGAGGTAATTTTTAACTTGATGATGTCAAAACAAGTTCATCAAAGATTGTAATATTAGACTTGATGAAGTGAGTTTTCTTTTCTGTCAGAGGTGAAACCTTAACATGACAGGAGATTTGATTGGGTTAATCACATGGAGAAAATTGATTTGATTTTGTATTCTGGTGTCAGAGATATGATTTTAGCGTGACAAATAATTTAGAAAGTCATTTGCTCTGCTGGAGAAAAATAATGAGAAAAGTCTAGCTGTCAGAGGTGAAATCTTAACGTGACAAGAGATTTGATTGGACTTGATCTCATAGAAAAAATTGATGTGATTCTGTATTCTGATGTCAGAGGTATGATTTTAACGTGACAAATATTTTGAGAAGTCACTGGTTCTGCTAGAGAAGAGTGACAAGAAAGGTCTTACTATCAGAGGTAAAATCTTAACATAATAGGAGATTTGATCTCATTAGAATTTTTAGCAAATACCCAGTTATTAACAGTATGTAACCCCCAAATTTTAGACTGTATCTATGAGAAATCATCCGATGTCTCACTATCTGATATAAAAATACCTCATTCGATACGAATCCGTTATCCAATTTTTAGAACCTTGAAAAATATCGGCTGATATCGATATATATATTGCAAATAATGTATCTAATTTTCAAGTGTGTAACCTCAAATATTGGTATATATTGCAAATATCGTAACAGATTTACAGGTGCCCAATACACAATATTGCCGATATTTTTGATATTACCAATATGATACAAGCTATATTGTTGATTCCAACACCACAAATCATCAGCCGATGCCGATCCCAAATTCTGATATTTTAAGATTTAATTTTTGGAGTCTCGTTCTAGAAGAGCACCAACTTTCCATTCCCAACGGCAAGATTACATTATGAGGTGAACTTAAATAGTACACTAGATATCAATTTATTAAACCAAAAAAAACAAAAAAAAAAAAGATGAATCTTTCATAAAAATATTTCTTCTGTTCCTCTCACAATATGATATTCTCCTTCCCGATCAAATCACATATTTCACCATATAATGCCATAAAATGAGCCAAAAAAAAAAGTTCTAACCCAAACAAAGTATTATCAAACTAACAGAATCATCAGATGTTCATACGCTAATCTCCGGCGGGTATTCCGAATACCGAAGTGCCACATAATTTGTGGATCGGGAGGACGGAGGAATAACATTCCCAATATTATCCGCCTGCATGCTCTTCAAATCAATACTGCGAAAAACAATCAAATCGATATAAAAATGAAATGGGAAAAAAAAAAACTAATCCCCAAATTACCAGCACAACCTAGTTCAACAATCAGCCGTACCTCGTCGACAAGAAGTAAGCTTTGACAGGGATGT
Organism: Dracaena cambodiana; assembly: GCA_036321105.1. Lineage (NCBI taxonomy): Eukaryota > Viridiplantae > Streptophyta > Magnoliopsida > Asparagales > Asparagaceae > Dracaena > Dracaena cambodiana. The sequence goes on from JAYEPQ010000005.1 coordinate 8,995,456, forward strand.
ACCTCACCGCTTCCTCCTCCTCGTCCTCCCCATCCCTATCACTAGGGCTCTGCTGCTGCTGCTGCTGCTGAGGATGATGATGACTGGTAACGGAATTACAATCGTACCCATCGTAGACAGCGGCTGCCGCCAGGTTCGTGGAGAGGAATCTCGCGAGAGACGAGGATGAAGAAGAGCTCGTCTTTGTGAGATGAGAGGTTACACTAGATTGAGTTGAGGGAGAGGATGGCGAGGGCTTCGGATTCGTCGCCTTCAACCGCTTCAAGTAAAGCAGAGCTCTCCTTCTTCCCATCATTTTCTCAATTTCTGGAGAAATGGAGAGAGAAGAAAAAAAGAAAATCTTTAGCCCCAAAAAAACAAAAGCCCTGGTCCTTGGATTTTCTTTTCACTTTCTTTCACTTTCTCCTCGGTTCAGGGGAATTTCTAAATGAGCACGCCCGTGGTCTGGGTCAGGGATTAACCCAAACACTTTTAAAACCGTTTGGAGATTAGTCTCCAAATATTTTTATCATTGTTCAGGGGCTAATCCTAAACAGACGTGTCATATATCGATTTTTGGTCTATGAATTAAAAATTTTAAAAATTTCTAATTCAAAATTTTGTATAGAAAAGATTAAAAATTAGTCCGTAAACACGTCTATTATTATCTCTAATTTCGGACTAAGATAAAAGACAACGTCAAAAAAGAAATTATAAATTTATAAATTTTATAAGTTTAGGAGGTGGAGTCACTGAGACTAGTGGGTGTTCATTCAGAAATTTTACATGTTTAAAAGGAGCTGTTGGTGGAGACATATCCTGCGATTTTCATATGAAAGTTTAAAATTAGGTCTCATCTTAACGAATCCTCTCCAAATTGGATTTTAACTATTCATTAAAAACAAAAAAAATGAACTATTCATTAAAATCAGTGTGGTTAAGATTTTTTTAAGTTAGCCTATATCATATCCTCGTAGTCTGTCTCAATACAATGGACAGGAGTAATTATATTTTTAGACGGTGCTTTAATCTCTTAATTTGGATATGTAATGATGTGTTCTTTGTTCTTTTTTTTTCCTTCAATTCTCTTAACCTAATTTTTTTTTTTTTTTTTTTTGATGATATGCTTTGTTGTTTTCCTTAATTTTATCTTTTGGCCGGAATATAAAGTAAGTAGCTAATGAATTTTATGGTATGACTTGTAAGTACTAAGAGATACTTGATTGAGATCAGGCGACAATGTGATAAGCTGATACAGTCATAACCATATTAAGAGTAACATCTATGACCAACCACCTCTCAAAAATATTAACTTGTGGGCCTCCAGGTATTGATAGTAGTCCCATACATAGTGTATGAATTCTATATTATACTTTTATATTAGTATTGTTATCGGTCAGATCCGAAATCCTAATTCGGCCATATATATATTATCATATTTGACCTTTGATCATCACTCTTGACATTTATATCCCAGAGTAAAATCCCGACTCCGAGGTTCTCATTTTTCTTTTTTTAATATTTACAGTGATTTTTCAAAAATTTCTGAAAAGATTCAAATCGGCCAATACCGAGGTCCGATTGGAGACCTATTGGACTTTCAATAGGCATAAATTCAGTTATATAACTCTAAACCATATTCCATCTTTGCAGTTATTGTTTTTTCAATATTTGTGATGATATTCTTAGAATTTTATGGAAAAGTCCCAAAATCGACAAAATACTTGAATTCTTGATTTATCGGTTTAATTTTGAAAATTTATATCTTACAAACTACTCATTCAAAAGTTATTTCATGAATTGTGTCTTGATCATCTTGCTCCCATCTATCTTTTTTATTTTTCTAAAAACTTTATAGGCATGTTAAATTTTCCAGATCTGAAAATCCTAATTAACTAATTTTCTTTTCTTTTTCTAATTTTCTTTTCTACACATTCACCTCCACTATTATTAATTATTTCCTCCACTAAACTCAAGTAGGAAACATCTTTGAAATGTGCACTTATCAGGTGGTAAGAGAGGGCTTACATAGGAATTGAAATGAGGGCATGTTGCATGAGTTTTTTATATTTTAAAATATTCATTTTTTTTCTTTCTTCTTAGTTTTTTTTTCTGATATAGCTAGAGTAAGGAGAAGAGCTCTCTCTAGAGCTGCAGGAAAGAGGAGATGGACAAAAGTTGGAGTTGCTATAAAAGTTAAGGACTAAAGCAAGTAATTCATTTCCTTTTTGGTTTTTTCTTTCGCTTGTTGGTTTAGGTATAAGGGGATTTGTAAAAATAATTTCTCGATCAGATCATACTTTTGAAATCCTTGGAAAGAGTAAAAAATGATGTAAAAAATATATGACCAGAAAAACATACTAGACGGCTTGGTAGTTATTCTAATTACTAGCCAACACTCTGATGGTCACTGTTGACCATTAAATTTGACTTGTATGCATAATTTACTTATTATACTATTTTCCTATGTATTGATTACAGTAATAGTGTTTGTATTGATAAATCGGCAAAAACATAAAAGCTAAGTTTTAGGCATTGAGTAAAATTTATAATTTTCTTGTTATAATTTTGGTCACATTGATAAAAAAAATCGCTAAATTTATGATCAGAATACAAAATTGGACAATAAAAGAATATATAAAATTCTTATAGCAAATTCATAGTAATTGTGCAGTCTAACCGTCGGCTAATAACCTGAACTGCTGATTAGCAACCATGAAATTTGGCTAGCAAAGTTAGTATGGTGAATGAGCCATTTGGACCTGATTAGGTTGCTATGAGATTTACCATATGCAGATAAATTTAAACATAGGCTAATGTAATGTTCGAAACTAGTAATCAAAAATCTAAAGATAGGGTTGTTACTGGTACGTGAAGAATTTCTAATAGGTTAAAATTATGAGTGATCAAGGTATATGGTAGCAGACTTTGTGATATAATAGAGATGTTGGGAAAATTTTAGCGGGGCTTAGCTCAGTCAAATTGCTATGTAGCAGCCAATATCACCATCCAACGATTTGACAAAGCCTATTAAACTTAGACATTTATGTAGAGTTTTGTAATTCTAACCTAAGTATCCTGACCTAGTTAGAGCAATAATAAATATAGTCAATGATAAATATTAACCATAACCAAGGACATCAAGTTTCAATAACAGACTATTTATGGACATTGCTTAATGATCTAAGGGTTGGATTCTGATATATGGAGAACCTAAACAACTTGGTTATAGAAAAATAAACCATGTAGGATGTCCCTTGATGTATGTGAAATTTTATAAGGACTTAACTTAATCAGATTGCTAGGACGGTGATGGTAGCCTCCGTCACCAGATCTCGTTATAATAGGGTGTGATTCATTAGCTGATGGTGTATGCAAGCGACTTAAAGGGAATGATGAGTGGTATGAAGAAGAGGATCTTCTAGGCTGGGATTCATAGATCTCTCATGTGGTTCAATACCACACCTTCTCAGACCGAATAGGGACCCGATGCCTTATTGCAAGACCCGATCCCGATCATTGATATAGATCTTGAATGAGGTTCTTAAGCTCCTCCTTATTGTTAACCCGATTTATCTCTATCTATAAAACATTCCCATCAACTCATCCATTTCCCTCATGACAGAAAAGAGAGTAATAAAAAGAGGTAGAAGAGAGAGGAGTGAAGAGAAAAATAGAGAGAAAAGAGGAAATTTCGAATTGCATTATCATCGTTAGGATTACATGATCAAAAAAGGAGTTATATATATTTCTTTTGTTCTAGTAAGATTGTATCAGTATGGAGTTCCAGAGTGGTTATCCTAGGTTTGATAATTATACATAAACAAGAAGCCAAATAGTTTTTGTATTCCACCATCCAGTTAAGGATAATTCCAAAATTCTACATAAAAAAAAAATTTAAAATAATTGTTTGCTTAATAATGCACCAAATATTTGTATGATTCGGTAACTTACTCTCCAATGAACCCCTCTGTTTTGGAGCCAAAATTAATGAGAATCCATTCAACATTCTCTCCGCGTGGTATATAATATTGATAGAGTTTCATGAGATCTTTAACGTAGTATATCAATTTGTTCCAATCCATGAATGGAGTGAATGGAAATTAGGTTCAAAGTATTATTAAGACAAAGAAAAAAGAATGGCAAAAAGAATAATCCCAAGGAAGATGGTTGGTTTTATATAGGATTCCTGATCTGGTAAATTACATATGAAATAAGAGGAAAGACATTCTAACACCAAAAATGGTGCAACACATGTCATTTTTGGGTATTTTAGTGGAGCACTTTGCATCCTCAGAAGTAGCCTCTTTTTTTTTGCTGGGTTTTCTCCAATTTGCCATATGAGTTTATCCAAACAGTTAAGAACTTGATATTTGAATATAAGCAGTTGATGTGGAGGAGTCTCCTCTGCGGGTCGGATTGCCACCATTTTCTAAAGCAGATTTATTCAAATGGGTATAATTGTGTGAACGTAAGTGATTGCAACTATTATAACTATTCACCATTAGAAATAGTCAATAGAACTGTTGTTTCGACTGATAGTTGGAAAGTAGCATTACAACAGTACCATTGAGATTTATTTTTTGAACTTGATATTCAAACATGTGAATTATGCAAAGGGTCTCATTTATTGGGTGTTTTATTAGCGTACTTCACATTCTCGCGAGGAGTCTCTTTTATTGGTTCGGGCAGGTTGCCTCTATTTTGCCAAAGGCAATTGGTTTAGGTGGCAAACTCTACATTTCACAACCTCGCAGAGGAGTTTGCACTTCACATCCTTGCTAGTAATCTTTTTTCGATGCAGATTGGGTGTTTCCTCCATTTTACCAGATGGGTTTATCCAAAATGGGCATATGACTTTGATATTTGAACATAAACTGTTACAAACTGTTAGCCATAAAATTGTAAATGATTTGTTATTGAGATTTTTCATTGAAAGATTATAATTTCAATGGTTTTCCAATTACAGAATATAAGAAAAATTTAATTCTTTCTTTGTTTAAAACTAGGCTCAAGAGTATCAATGGAGGACGATCCTGCTCTCCGTTGACACTCTGTATAAAATTTTGAGTTGGTGAAGATTTTAAGCTTTTAATAGCACCAATACTTAAGCAAAAATAGTTGTTTTTTTTATTGATCTCCCGATCCCTTTTTCCTCCTAAACTTCTACTATTTATAGAGATTTGAAAACTTTTGAGTTAATGTAACTGTCCAACTGTTGGCCTCCATGATATGATAAATAATTCTTCGTTTTTTGGTTTGGTAGATTTATATTAAATCTCCAAAATTTGTAACTAACGTTTTTAATCCTCCGAGTCATAACTGAAAGGCAAAATGCAAATTTCAATCTTTAGAATCATGTTTCCTTTAAACTGCAGTCGGAATGCGAATCTCAAACTTTAGATTCACGGTTCTTTCAGACTGCAACTGGGATACGAACTTCAAATTTTAGATTTGCAGCTTTGGTGTGATTACAACTGGAATGCGGATCTCAAATTTTAGATTCATGGCTCCTTTGGATTATAACTGGAATGCAAATCTCATACTTTAGATTCGCGACTCTTTTGGATTGTAACTGGAACGTAGATCTCAGATTTTAGATTCGAAGTTCCTTCGGACTGAAATTGGAATGTGAATCTCAAACTTTAGATTTACAGTTTTGCTGGACTGCGAATCTCAAATTTTAAATTCGCAGTTTTATTGTGATGGTATATTCGCTTTTTGCATAATATGCTTGGGCGCGTTGATGAGACCCTGCAGGACCCACTCTTTATTAAGTCTGCAAATCTAGAGAAAGAGATTCACTATTTTGTAGTTTATATATACGGATCTCTCTTTATAAAAGATGATCCTAAATGAAAGAAAATTCTGCTAACAAAATTCCCTCCAAAGTTTTCAAAATTTCAGGGTTTTAGAAGTGTTTTGAAATACTTTGGATAATTTTGGCCGAAATACAATCTTTGCATTTTGAGAGGAAATACGACTTTGTATCAGAATTGTGAATTTCGCGTTTTTAGAAAATGCACGACTCTGTCTCTTGGGTGCTTTTGGTAGTTAGTAAATATCCGTCCATGGCACTTGGTTCTCCGCTTAGGGAACCGCTGTTATATTGAATCTTATTATCCAAGTCACTTTTCTTGACAATTTGGGTATGATCAGCTGTATATTGAGAATCCAAATACAAACATGAGTTTTACTGGGAATCTTTCCGAGAGGGCCAAAGCTTGGTTTCATTTCATTTCTGGTGGTACAAAAGTCAAGTTCAATCTTCCACTCAAGAGCTCAAATTCGTCTATGAGTTTCAGATTTTGCAAATGATATTCTACTGTCCATCCCATGCCTCATAATTTTGATTTAAGTTTTACTTGTTTTAGAGACATTACAGCATGGTATGCTCAAAAGAAAGCAACAGATAGCACTAAAGTAGCTGGAATAGAAGAGTTTGACATTGAAGAAGTCTTATCAAGGGATGAAGATAGTGCTACAATGGCCTCAATAGATCGACCTGTATCTCTCACTATTCCAACCTCTTCTCAATCAAAATCTTCTTCTAAAAAGATCTCTTACAAATGGAAGAGGTTAAAGTGTCTCAGTGACTTGCCAATCATTCCACAAGTTGCATTACCTGAAGCTAGCGCAACAATACTTAGTGCAGCTTTTGAAACTGCTGAGGAGGAACAAAAAGATGACGATGATGCGAATTTGATTCCTCGCTCATCTAAAAAGCGTTGGAGTCAAGAACTTGTATTTCCTAGCGATCCTATCACAGAAGCTCCTTCTACTACACCAGCAACTGGGCTTCTTCCTATTGCTGTGTCTTCTTCAGAAAGACCCCTTCAATTGGTACAAGAAGAATCTGCTGCCTCTATTCCTCCAGTAATTCAAGTTATGAGAGATGATGATGATGATAGTGATGTCATTTGCTTTTCTACTCCTCCATCAAACCATGATAAATATATATTTCTAACAACAGAAGAGAGAGCTGAGGTGTATGGATATGGAGAATCCAGTTCCCAACCTCAAGGTCTACTCTAAAGTTGACCCATTTAAATCATTTTTATTTCTTTTATCACCATTTAATCATTTCTCTCTTTTTCTTTAGAAATATTTCCTTCTACTCCAATCAGAATATGTACCTGAAGGTGATACTTCATTTGCTGATACTGAAGTTCAACCAGAAATTGCATCTGAAACTACTGCAACTACTGGCTCTATTGAAGTCGCTGAGTTACTGAAGTTAAGTCTGTTGAGCCTGTTGCAACTATTGAAGTTGAAGTTGTAGCTACTGATGCTACTGAAGCTGTCGTTTTAGTTAGAATTACTTCAATAACTGAAGTCAGAACTGATAAAACTACTGAGACTACTGCTCCTGTTGATGTCTCTACTGTTGGAGTTACTGAAGTTGGAACTTCTGAGGCTACTGTTCCTTTATCTCAAAACATAGTGCAGGTCATATCTACCCCAGGGGTTGTCTCCACTACAACTATTTCTTCACTGTCATTAGCAAGTTGTGCAGAAATTGATGCACTGGAAGATAACCCGCTCCAACATACTATTAGAGTCTTTTTTGATTTTCTGGATTGCTATTTCAATAAGATTCTAAAAGGGAGTTCTTTCTCCTCAATTGCCAGTGTTCTTAACATTTATTTGGCTGGCATAGCAAGTGTTGGTGGAGAAGTGAAAACCAATCCTTATAAACTTATGGTTGTCCAACTTCAGAACTATGCTGACTCTTTATTGAAGATTCGCAGCGCTGATAAGTCAGAAATGGTGCAGACCACTTTTCAAAAACTGATGGAGGAACAACTCAAGCTCTAGAAAGAAATCAAGAAAAAAATTGATGTTTGTAAGGCCTATGTTGACAAGAATCACTCAAACAAACAGTCTCTATGTATTCAAATAGAGAATGTTACTTCAATTATTGAAGGCCATAATCAAGCTATTGTGAGAACTCGAGAAACCATTGCTAAAACTCAGGCTTTCCTTGAAAAGATTTCTAAGGAGTGAGAGGATTCAGAGAAGAATCTTACTGATTTGTCTATATAGCTTGATAATATGAACAAAATCCTCTCAACTGCTCAAACTGAATTAGAGGTATTGGAATCTGAACCAGCAAGCAATACAACCGCCAATGAAGAGGAGTTACATAGACAAGCTGTTGTTCAAGCTTATGAAGTCATTCAGCTGGAAATAGGCAATGTAAAAGAAAAAATCAAGGCTCTCATGAATCACTGAATTGTAAATTTTTTTTCAAGGAACTCTTTTATATTTTTTTTTTATTTTGACAATGCAAATTTATATTAATCTCATGGATGTAATCTTTCCTTCTGTTTTTGTTCAAAGAACAATTTCTATTTGTCTTCTCATTGAAAAATTCATATATCAGACTTGACTTTGAGCTCAAAATGCGACTCTACATCTGGATCTGCAAGTTTGTATAAGAAATTTGATCCAGCATTTAGATTTATGCGTCTATAGCCTCTAAGTTCAACTCCGTGAGTTTTTTTTATTCCAACTCTATGAGCTTGTATATAAGTAAGATTCTGAACTCTAATTTATTATCAGTACAACCCTGCATTAAGATCCGCAGGTTTGTAACCCTGCGTTAAAATCTGTGGGTTTATAACCCTGCGTTAAAATTTGTGGGTTTGTAACCCTACGTTAAAATTTGTGGGTTTACATACATAGAATGAATTTTCATTAACTTGATTGACTTTTTGGCGCAAAGATCTAAGCGCTACATGCATCCATTAATGATAGGATTTTACTCAAAGATCTCAGCTGAAGATCTCATTTCCTTTGGGCCTAAGCGTCCCATGCAATAATAATAATTCTTATTGAAATTCGAGTAAAAAATCTCAACCGAAGATTCAGCTTATAAAATCTCTTGGCAGAAGATTTCAATCATGAAATCCTCTATATAAAGCGCCCAACCTTTTTTCCTAAAAGCTATCTTGACTTAAGAATTCTTCTCTACTTTTCTAAAGTTCCTCTCCAAAGCCAATTCTATCATGGAGTTCTGTTCTTCTTCCTTTTCCTTGATAGAGGTAACAGACTAGGATTGGCATGTCACAAGACCTCCAAATGATGTCGACCTATTTGTGCCTGGTGTTCTGCCAGGTTTGTTGGAGAAAAAATATCTCATTGAAAAGATCCTTATAACCGTAATCGTTTTCCTTAACTGCAATAAGTTTCTCATTACGAACATAAATCAGGTATTTTTTTATGTTTCTTAATGAGATTTTGGATCTATTATAGGATATAACCGTAGTTATTTTTCTTAAAAATGACCCACACCCATATGGTTCTCAAAATTTTCTAATATCTTTGGAGAACTAGAAAATCTCATATACTTTTCATGAGATAAAAATTCTCGGGTGGGTGGCATTTTTTATTTCCTGCCTAGCATTTTTTAAAATAAGGATGGTAAATGGTTGTCGGCAACCCCCAATTTCAGTAGTTTCGCAAATTGTATACTTGGGAACATATATTTAGTACACTTAGCTCTGAACTAATCAAGTCGCTGGCAACATTGATCATAACTGAGCAAACAAACTTGGAAGTTTTCAACCATCAGCAGGAGGAGGCTATAGAAGCAAGTTTTTGTCTTTACTTATAAAACCATCATATTTGGTATAATAGATGTTGACGAAAAAAATTTAATGTTCTCTTGACTCAATAATTTGTACTTTATTTTCATTTATTATATGATATCAAGGAACTCTTTGTAATATTGATTTGGAAATAAATAAAATTTTTATTTCAAGAATTTTGTTATCATTCATTCAGAGATAACTGTTAACTTGATGAATGATTTTGATTTTGATCATCAAAGGTAACTGTTAACTTGATGAATGATTTTGATCATCAAAACTAACTGTACAAAATTATTAAATATTTGTTGCCCAGAAACGCCCAAAATAGATTTTGCTGCGAATAAATAGGCTTCTTTAATCATGATAGAAGTAATTGTTAACTTTCCTGATTAAGTTAAAATCTGCATTGTTCAGTGACTTATAGTATAACAGTTTTTGAATTGCCAGAGGTAATTTTAACGTACCAAATTTAGAGGAAAGAAAAAGAGCGCAATTTTATAAAATTTGCGCTTTTGCCAAAGGTAATTTTTAACTTAGAAAATTTGGAGGAAAGAAAATTTTATTTATCAGATAATTTTTAACTTAGCAAATTTGGAGAAAAGAAAATGAACGCAACTTTACAAAATTCGTGCTTTTGCTAGAGGTAATTTTTAACTTAGCAAATTTGGAGGAAAGGAATTGAACACGACTTTACAAAATGTACGTTTTTGCCAGAGATAATTTTTAACTTAACAAATTTGAAGGAAAAAAAATGAATGCGACTTTAGAAAATTCGCATTTTTTTAGGATTCTAGAATTGCGAATCTCACACACGAACGAGTTCGTAGGATTTTTTTAGCCTTTCAATTGAAAGCTAAGAATAATATTTCTTCAGAAATTTTCCATTGATTAACATTATTATTTTATCACCATTCGGTTTTGCCTAACATATGCACTATTAGAATAGACTGTATCAATAACAAAAGTTCCTTCCCACTTTAGTTGGAAATTTTCTTTAGATTTTTAATTGGTTATGATTAGTCTTCTTACTGAAATAACTAGATCTCTTTTTTTGAAAGTTCTCTGTCTAATATTTTTATTAAAGGTTTTGGAGATTCGTGCTTGGTAAAGTTCAATGCTTTGCTGAGCTTCCAAACACTTATCATCAAGAACTTCTAACTCCATAAGTTTTTGTCAATATCTTTCTTCTTGTGTTATTTTGGTTGCTATTGTGACCCTTAATGACGGAATTTGAATTTTCAAAGGTAATACTCCTTCAAACCCGTACACCAAAGAAAATGACGTAGCGTTTGTAGGAGTTCTAATAGTAGTTCAATAAGCCCAAAGACATTCTCCAAACTTTTCATCCCAATCTCGTTGGTTGGATAAAACAAACTTTTTAAGAAGCTTCACAATAGTTTTATTGAAAGATTCTGCTAAACCATTGGTTACTGGATAGTATGGAGACGAAGCTACACTTTCAATTCGATACTTATTGCAAAACCTAAAAAATGACTGACTCACAAACTGAGATCCGTTGTAATGAATGATTCTTCTAGGTACTTCAAAGCGGTATATAACATGATATTTGATAAATTTAATCACATCTGAATAATTTACTTCAGTTAAAGCAACAGCTTAGTCCATTTTGAGAAGTAATATGTTATAGCAATATAAATCGAAGGTCCCTTGTTGAAGATGGTAAGATTGATCCAATAATGTCAATTCCCCATTATTCAAATGGCCATGATGTAGCTATTGGGTGGAGATACTCCGGAGCTTGGTGTATGAAGTTCGCATGTATCTGATAGGCTCTACATTTCTTAGCATAAATGACTGCGCATGTCATCATTTTGGGCCAGTAACAATCCATTCTTCGGAGTCTATCCCAAAGTTTTGATCCTGATTGATGTGCTCCGCAAATGCCGTTATGAGCTTCTTCAAGTGCTTCTTGAGCTTATTTATTAGAAAGACAACGAAGTAAAATCTCATCATAAGATTTTCTATATAATGTCTGTAGTTCGACATTGTAATAGAATCGAACAGCTTTTTTTCGAATTGTCGCTGCTTCTTTAGGATCTTCTGGTAATATTTCATAAAGAATATAATCTATATAAGGAAATCGCCAGTCACTTGGTTCAAAATTAGACTCAAGAGCATATACTTTGTCAGCTTCTTATTTCTTATCTGATTTCAGTTCCACCTCAAGCTCATACTTTGGGCAAAACAATTCTTTACTTTCCACTATTACACATTTGTTAGCATTTCTGGGTAACGCTAAAGTAGCAGTCAAGAAAGCTAGTGCATCTGCATAATCATTCTGGTGATACGGTACATGACTGATATAGAAACCATTAAAACTATCAGCCATTTTTATTACTGCATGGTAATATGAAAATAGATCTTCATTTATGACTTAATATTCTCCTCTAACTTGGTTTATAACAAATTGGGAATCTCTATATACTTCTAAATATTTCACCCCCAGCTGTTTGGTTATTTTTAAGTCAACCATTAAAGCATTGTATTCAATAACATTATTAGAGCATAAACTTGTCAATGACTATGCTCTAAGAATAATATGGTTATAGGGAGAAACAAAAACAACCCCCACTCATGCTATCATCTTTCCTTGAAATCCCATTCTAGAAGCGCCATAAAAAAAAAGCTGTCATACTTCTTCTTCAATAGTATTTACTTCAGTATTTTCTTGTTGAATATCCTTTTTCTGAATTATATTTCCTTCACCTACTTCACCAGAGATATCTTCATACAGTTTTTAAGATGCTGGAATCGGGTGTTTAGCTAAGAAATCAGTTATAACTTGTCCTTTAATTGATTTTTGTGGAATGAAATGCATATCATATTGTGACAATAGATTGGTCCAATTAGAAAATCTGAAATTTAATGACCTAGGTTTGTTCATTAATATTCTTAAGCGATTAACTCTCAATATTGTTCGCCATGAAAGTTGCACGCTCTTTACATCGAAGTATTTTCAATAAAAAAGGGTTACAATCGGACGGTTTTTCGTTTACAGAAGATGAGGAAGATAGCTTTTCCTCTTTGTTTAAGGCTGGGTTTCTAGGTAGCTATGGAGGACGATCCTGCTCTCCGTTGACACTCCGTACAATTTCTCTCAGTTGGCTAGAAGGAAAAGAAAAAGGGGCTCTTTACTCTTGATCACAAGGGGTAATTTTTAGGAGAAGACGTCCGTCTTTGTCTGTTTTGCCCTGTGTGTCTTTCGCTCCCCGTTTTATAGGGGACTTGGGGCAACGTCCCGCCATATTTTGCTCGACCGTTAGCTCCCACTACTTAAGAAGTGCCGCCATATTCGTTGGGTAGTTATTCCCACGATCGAAGTAACGCCGCTGCATTCGTTTAGCAGTTATTCCCATGATTCGAGGTAGCAATTCTTCTGTTCGGGTCGGGTGATTTTGTATTAAACCCCCACCCAAAAGTTATGGGTAGTGTCACAAATCTCAGTTTTAGATTCGCGAACCTGTTCCGTCGTCTGAATCGCGGACGTCATTTTTTTAGATTCGCGGACCTCAGTTTCTTAGATTCGCAGACCTCAGTTTCTTAGATTCGCGGATCCAATGAGTTGCGGGCTTCTGTCTCTGAATTTGTGGATCTACTTTGCTTTTCCAGAATTTTTCGCCGACAAAACCCCTTCCAAAGTTTCCAAAACTCTCGTGATTCTTTGAAGAGTTTCGGAATACTTTGGATATAATCTTCTGTATTAGAACTTTCGTTACGTTTGTTTGAAGTCTGTGACTCTGTATTAGCGCCACTACTGCTTCTTGCTCTTGAAGGGACACGTCTCTGTATTAGGGGCGCGACTTCTTCATTTTTGAGTAGGAGACGACTCTGTATTAGGGTCGCGAACTACTATTTTGGAAGGAACACGTCTCTATATTAGGGGCGCGAGATTTCCATCTTTGAACAGAAGACGACTCTGTATTAGGGTCGCGGACTATCTTTGTAAGGAACACATCTCTGTATTAGGGGCGTGAGCTTTCCATCTTTGAGTAGAAAACGACTCTGTATTAGAGTCACAGATTCTAGCTTTGGAGGGAACACTTCTCTGTATTAGGGGCATGAGCCTTCATCTTTGAGTAGAAGACGACTCTGTATTAGGGTCGCGAATTATCTTCGGAAGGGACACGTCTCTGTATTAGGGACGCGAGCCTTCAATTTTTGAGAAGAAAGCGGCTCTGTATTAGGGGTGTGAACTTCGCTTCGGAAGGGGTGCGACTCTGCATTAAGGTCGCGAGCCTTCGCTTTTTTTGAGAAGAAAGCGGCTCTGTATTAGGGTCGCAAACTTCGTTTTTTGGGGAGAAACCGACTCTGTATTAGGGTCGCGAACTTTCGCGGGAAGGCTGGCAGGCGGTTGCTTTTCTATGGTGTCAGATTCGAGGCGTTTTTCTGAGCCGCATTAAATGAAAAGGTAACCACGCGATTCCAGCCAGATATCACGTCTGTTCAGAGATCCTGGCCGTCAAATCACCGGCTATATAACCTCCACTTTACGCGAGGTTGCCCTTATCTCGGGAAATTTGAAATCTGAGTTCTTCGTTTGGACTCCTTAGACTCCTCGTCCTGAATCTCCTATAGCTTTCGATTTTCTGTGCGAAGGATCTTCTCCATCTGTAAAGGATGCCGAAGAAAGCTTCTTCCTCTGATGCTGCTGCCAGTGGTCGTCAAGATTCTCGAGCAACTTCTAGTTCGATAGTGGTTCGGCAGGAACCCTTGATCGGAGGTAAAAAAAAAAATTTGGAAGGCAGTCCCTTTTTTTTTTTTTTTTTCTTATCTCTGAATCTGAATGTTTTTTGCAGTTGATTATGCCTTGAATCCTTGGCTAAAAGATCATTATTTCGGATATTCTGACGGCTATGAAGGGAAGAAAGAGTCCAGATTTGGTCATGTCTTTCCCCATTGTACAGCCTCAGATAACCAAGAGAGAGCAGACAAGATTCTCCATCCTTCTCGCTCAACATTGCGAGAGTTGATGACCAATGTATCTTTCGAATGAGATAATCGGCCTCCGTTACTCAAATCTGTTTTTTTGTTTGGGGACCATATTTCAATGCCCGACAGTGGTTTGGAAGATGGCGATTACAAGTGGTTTCACCAAGTTGAAGGTCGTCACTTGTTTCTCCCCAATATGGAGAGATCTTATCCATTCTTATTCTTTCAGTCCTTTTCTGTGCCCAGGCGAATGGACTGTCACTTAAACAGGCCACAAGACGGTATCCTGTTGGGGGGCTTCAATGCTCAAGGTGTTTTTCCTCGTGGTACTGGGAAGAGCTTTCGCGGATTGCTGCCGGGATTGCTTAAACACGATCTCTCCAGAGGCGAAGTTCCTATAATCGCGCAAACTTTTCTGCACCGTTTTACCAATGCACAAGGAGAGTTTCCTGTTCAGGATTTTCGTCCCCCCGGATGGGTTCACTGTTCTTCGAAAGGAGAGTGGGCGGTCTTGACTGACTTTTTTCTGCGATCATTTATGGATCAGCTTCATCATGCGGGGCTGTATCAAGCCATCAGGGCTGTTCAGCATGGCATCCCCGCCAGCAGATTCCATTTCTTTACTTTATTGGAATTGTACAATCCTGATACTTGTACAATCTTTTGCCCTCGAGACGAGTTGGGTTTTGCCCTCCATGAGATGCATGAGGTCTCGGGCTTGCCTATGGGAGACGTCCCGTATGAAGAGTACGTCTCTACTGGAGAAGAACTTCATCTGCTGAAGACCCAGGCTTATGATACTTACTGGGAATTGCTCTGCCATTATCATATATGCACCCACACATCGGGCACCCGTAGTTTGAAGCCAAAGAAGTGGCTGTAATATCTCCTACCTAATTTTTCTAGGAGTAATCCGAACTTCATTCGCCTTCCTCCAGTTTCTAAAAAGGAGGTTGAGAGAAGAATTGCAAGTTTCGGGACAGATGCTTATGTTGCTGAAGCTGACGAGGACGTTTTCAAAGCTGGGACGTCCTTCGAGAGTTTCCATTATCAGGCCCTCCAGCCTTTGTCCGATCCTGCCTTCTTGGCGGGTTATTTGCTGGTTTGGCTGAAAAAGTGTGTTATTCCTTCGCAGGAAAACATACCCATTGGGACCGTATACCCAGCCGTTCTACTGGCATTGGGTAGGCAACTCAGTTTGTTGCCCGCTATAGTATGCAGTATCCAAAGCGGATTGAGAAGAATATCTGATAAATTCTGCAATGTGAAGGAGCAGAGGAAGAAAGGAGATCCTGTCATCAAGACTCTTAATCCGCGTGTAGAACTTCCTTATACTTATTTGATGGCTTGGTTGGTTCTACATTGCCCTTCTTTGATGAGTCCTGCAGACTCGAAGATTGACCTCCATGAGTTGGGTTTTGCCCTCCATGAGATGCATGAGGTCTCGGGCTTGCCTATGGGAGACGTCCCGTATGAAGAGTACGTCTCTACTGGAGAAGAACTTCATCTGCTGAAGACCCAGGCTTATGATACTTACTGGGAATTGCTCTGCCATTATCATATATGCACCCACACATCGGGCACCCGTAGTTTGAAGCCAAAGAAGTGGCTGTAATATCTCCTACCTAATTTTTCTAGGAGTAATCCGAACTTCATTCGCCTTCCTCCAGTTTCTAAAAAGGAGGTTGAGAGAAGAATTGCAAGTTTCGGAACAGATGCTTATGTTGCTGAAGCTGACGAGGACGTTTTCAAAGCTGGGACGTCCTTCGAGAGTTTCCATTATCAGGCCCTCCAGCCTTTGTCCGATCCTGCCTTCTTGGCGGGTTATTTGCTGGTTTGGCTGAAAAAGTGTGTTATTCCTTCGCAGGAAAACATACACATTGGGACCGTATACCCAGCCGTTCTACTGGCATTGGGTAGGCAACTCAGTTTGTTGCCCGCTATAGTATGCAGTATCCAAAGCGGATTGAGAAGAATATCTGATAAATTCAGCAATGTGAAGGAGCAGAGGAAGAAAGGAGATCCTGTCATCAAGACTCTTAATCCGCGTGTAGAACTTCCTTATACTTATTTGATGGCTTGGTTGGTTCTACATTGCCCTTCTTTGATGAGTCCTGCAGACTCGAAGATTGACTTAAGTGCTCCCAAAGTGCAGCACTATGAGAAGTCGCAGTGGAAGGGAGGCTATATGGCCGCGATCTGCAAAACCCTTCGTCATTTCTCAACTTTTGAGTTGTTCAGATGTTTCCCATACTTTCCGAATGCTGGATACGGGGAAGAATTCGCGGACACTGCTGGTGCTGATAAATTTACCACCCTATCCTCGGGATATTTCTGGTGGTTGATAAATATCCGCGCAGGACATTTGGTCCTCCTTTTTGAAAACCTCTGCTATATAGAACCTTACTACCCAAGTCGTTTTGCCCGACAGTTTGGGTATGATCAGCTTTACGTTGGCAATCCCAATAGAGAGTTAAGCTTTGTTGGGAATGTTCTTGAGGGAGCTCGAGCTTGGTTTCACTTCATCGCAGGTGGAACTCACGCCAAATTTGATCTTCCGCTCAAGACCCCGAACTCGAGTATGAGCTTCTGCTTCTGTAAATGGTTTGCGGATGCAACTCTGTTCCTCATAATTTCAACATACATCATACCAGTCTGTGGGAGATTAGATCCTGGTATGCCCAGAAAAAGAGGGCCGGCAATACAAAGATGACAGGGATGGAGGACTTCAGGGGGGACAGCACATCCAACGAATCGGAACAAAGGGAAGATGGCACTGATGCACCGGTTCAGGCTGCCTCCCTTGATGCTTCTCCTGATCCGACGTCGAGGAAGACTTTTCCTCCACCGCAGTCTTCTCCTGAGAAGTCTTTACATAAGCGAAAGAGGCTAAGGCGTCTTAGCCACTTGCCTGCCATTCCGCAGGGAACTGATTCACAGAGCACTCCATCTGGGACTGGCACTGCAACGTCCCTTCTAGTTTTTGAGTCCCTCGTTGAGGAATCTGAGGAGGATGAAGATGACTCATCTTTAACCCTCCATTCCTTTAAGAGGTGTCGGAGTCAAGGACATGTTCTTTGCAATGACCCTGTTCCCACTACTCAATGGGATTCTATTCCTCCTATTGGCCAGGCCGATGTTGAAGTTATTGCTCCTTCGGCTTTACAGGAGGACTCTGTAGCTCTTGTTTCTCAAGACACTGCCGATGATGAAGTGCGAATCATTGGGGAGACTCGCGCATCGGATCCCCCAAAAGCAGCACCTCCTTCTGAAGACCAAGACGAATGGGGCGATGATGATGACGTCAGTAGTGACAGTTTTCGCTCTTCTACTCCTCCTTCAGATCATGAAAAATATGTCTTTTTGAGCGAGGAGGTTCGGACCGAAGTCTACGGGCCTGAAGTGTTTGGTCCTGAAGTGTACGGACTTGGGGAATCCAGCGTCCAACCTTCAGGTATTCATCTTCTTTCTTCAGCAATTATGTTATTTTATCAAACGATATTGTAATACTTAACTGTCAATTTTCTTCTTTTCTTTTTGCTAGCTCCAGTTTTGACTCCGGACTTAAAGTGCATGGACGCGAGGTGACTACACCAGACAATACCATCGCGGGAGCTGACACTGGTGAAGCGACCGAAGTTACTACTGCCGCGGTTGATACTTCAGAAGCAGTGATTCCCGAGGCTGCTATGCCTACGACCCTGGTCATGACCGCTCCAACTGATGTTATAGTTCAGGAGGCTATGATTAGTAGTTCCACAGAGATCTCCAGAGGTGCCATTCCTCCTGTTGCGGATCAACCCGCTTCTGCCTCATCCAGTATTACTCCTTCTGATGCAGAGATTGATATGCTTGAGAGTGATTTGCTGAAGGACACAGTGGAGACTTTCCTTCACTTTCTGGACCGTTGTATCGATAAAATACTAAAGGGGGTTCCTTTTGCTTCAATCACCAATGTTCTCAACATTTACCTAACTGGTATCATTAGCATTGGTGGGGAGGATCGATCTTCTCCTTTTAGGCTTATGATAGCTCAGCTTCAAAGGCATGCTGAATCTCTGTCGAAAACCAGAAGTGCTGATAAATCTGAGACAGTGGAAATCATTTTCCAAAAGCTGAAAGAGGAACAGTTTAAGTCTCATAAGGAGATTCAAGAGAAGGCAACTCTTTGTAAGGCCTCTTTAGAGCAATGTCAATCAAATCGCGAATCTCTGGTTCTTCAAGTGGAGGCCGCTGCTTCGATTGTCAAGAGCCATTACCAAGCTATTACTAAGGCTCAAGAGACCATCGCCAAGGCTCAAGCTTTCTTGGCCAAAATAACCAAGGAGCGCGATGAATCAATGAGGAATCTCGTCGACTTATCACGCCAGCAGGACAATACAACCAGAGATCTCCAGGCGGTACAGGCTGAATTGGCTACACTGGAGGCTGCTGCAGCGCAAAATGTTATCGCCAGTGACGAGGAATTACGTCGTCAGGCCGTTGTTCAAGCTTATAAAACCCTTCAACAAGACATTGACGATACGGAGGAGAAAATAAAGGCCCTTTTGAACCATTGAATTGTAAAGCTATTGTGTACACTGTTTTAGGTTCCCTCTTTTTTTTTTGTAATAGTTCCCTTGTTGTTTATGGAGAACCTCATTTTGGCCTTCTGAGGTATGATTCTGCAATTATTCTTCAGAGATTTGTAACGAATTTGCCATCTTTTGTCTGAAGCTTGCGAATTATCATAAAACTCTGGTATCTGTATATCTGTTACGCGACTTTCTTAAGTCACGTGAATTTTAGGGGTTCGCGGATTTACACGGGTTTCGGAATTCTGATCCACGATGCTTCGTCTGAAAGTTCGCGGAATAGACCGTAGATTTTTCAGAATTTGTAGAGACTTCTGCGAGCTATGGGATGCAGCCGTTTGGGGATAGAATTTCAAGCGTTGCATGTCTCTATTAATGACGAGATCTCTGGGTTGCGATATCTAAGCGTCCCATGCAATAGCAATAAATTCTGTTGAGATCTGAACTGAAAATCTTGACCGAAGATCTCGGACTTATCTCTTCTAAACTGGAGATCACAGTTAGCAGCTCGCCTATATAAGGCACATGCTCTATTCAATGAAGGATCATTCAGCCGTGAGAAAATTTTTTCTTGACTCTCTTCTCTTTCTCTCTTTTGTAGTAGATCCACCAGCGCGGCTATGTTTTCTTCTTCTTCAACCGAAGTGATGGATAAAAATTGGCATGTCACAAAACCTCCAGACTGCATCAATCCAGCGGGGTGTCTTACCGACGAGGTCCTTCTGACCGTAGTCATTTTCCTTAATTAAGGTATACCTCTTCTTCTGATTCATACCCTCCTCCTCTTTCTTTCTCTTTCTTTTTAACGAGGATTTGTTTCGGCTGCAGGAGATAACCGTAGTCATTCTCCTTAACAATGGCCCAGACCCAATGAGCTCGTAATTGCTTCCAATGCCTCAAAGGGTTTGAAAGGTCTCATGTATTTTTCATGAGAGAAAAGATTTCGGGTCTGGGGCATTATTTTTCTTCTTTCCCAGTATCCCATAAGGTTGGGGTACTAATGACCAGGACCTTGAATTTGCGCAACCCGTCAGCTATATAGCTGGGGTTTGCATTCGGTATGTCCAGTTTTGAACTAATCAATTCACTGGCATCATCCCTGGGAGAACCAACCAGAGGTCCCTGATTGTGGTCGGAAAGAAGAAACGAGATTATGCTTTTTAAACCATCCTAAAAAAAAAAAGAGGCTACAAGAGCAAATTGGAAGTGGAGGCCAGGGAGCAGACATTTTGATCTGAACCATACCGAAAGAGACGGTTACAGAAGCAAGTCTGTCATTCCAGAAGAAGGGCCTGCAGAAGCAAACTTTTTGATCTGAACCATGCCGAAAGAGACGGTTACAGAAGCAAGTTTCCTCTTTTTTTATTTTATTTATATTTACTCTTATTCGTTGTATAGCACTTAGAGAATTCTCTGTAATTTTGTTCTGATGATGAATAAAGAAGTTCTTTTCTTTCTACGTAACTGAGAGTATCTGAAAGATGATTCTGATGTTGATTACCAGAAATAACTGTTAACTTGATAATTTCGAAATGGATCAGAATTTTCTAAGTACCCAAAACTACTATTAATGAATGAACTTCTTGTTGATAAACTTGATTCGCCAAATGTGTTTTTGACTTGGCAAATTTGATGGACAGAAAAATCTGGTTCGCCAGAGTTAATTTTTAACAAGGCAAATTTGGAATGAAGAAAAATCTGGTTCGTCAGAGGTAATTTTTAACTTGGCAAATTTGGAATGAAGAAAAATCTGGTTTGTTAGAGGTAATTTTTAACTTGGCAAATTTTAGAAAAAGGAAATCTGGTTTGCCAGAGGTAATTTTTAACTTGGCAAATTTGGAATGAAGAAAAATCTGGTTCGCCAGAGGTAATTTTTATCTTGGCAATTTTGATAAAAGGAAAATCTGATTTGCCAGAGGTAATTTTTAACTTGGCAAATTTCGAATGAAGAAAAATCTGATTCACCAGAGGTAATTTTTAACTTGGCAAATTTTGGAAAAAGGAAATCTGATTCGCCAGAGGTAATTTTTAACTTGGCAAATTTTGATAAAAGAAAAATCTGGTTCGCCAGAGGTAATTTTTAACTTGGCAAATTTTAGAAAAAGGAAATCTGATTCGCAAACTAAAGGCTTTTTAGTCCGGAACCAAGAACTTTCATTGACGAAGTTCTGATTACAGAGAAATCATTTGCTCATGACTAGCCTAGAACTGCCCAGGCCGTATTATAACTGGTGTTCTGCAATTTTGCTAAGGATAATACTTCTTCAAAAACTTGCCGTTGATTGGCATTAAAACTTTGTCACCATTAGGCTTTGTCAACCGATACGCCCCGTTGGAGTAAACCGTATCAATGACGAAGGGTCCCCC
Organism: Dracaena cambodiana; assembly: GCA_036321105.1. NCBI lineage: Eukaryota > Viridiplantae > Streptophyta > Magnoliopsida > Asparagales > Asparagaceae > Dracaena > Dracaena cambodiana. Next base: position 9,016,922 of record JAYEPQ010000005.1, read on the forward strand.
CACTTTGTGCTGGAACTTTCCCCTAGTCTTTTGGCTTGTTATGATTGGTCTTCTAACTGATAGGACCAGATCACCTTTCTTAAAAGTTTTTCGTTTAGCCTTTTTGTTAAAGGTTCTGGAGATCCGCGCCTGGTATAGCTCGATACTCTGTTGAGCTTCAAGCGTTTTCATCCAAGACTTCTAACTCTTGGAGTCTTTGCTGATGCTTTTCTTCTTCTGTCATCCTTGTTGTTAACGCGACTCGTAATGAAGGAATTTGGATCTCCAAAGGCAAGACCGCTTCTGATTCATATACCAAGGAGAACTGAGTGGCATTGGTGGGAGTTCGGACTGTGGTTCGGTATGCCCACAGACACTCTCCGAGCTTTTCGTCCAAATCCTGTTGATTGGATGACACAAACTTCTTAAGAAGTTTTATAATGGTCTTATTGAAGGCTTCTGCTAGACCATTGGCTGCAGGGTAGTATGGCGATGAAGCCACATCTTCGATCCTGTATTTGTTGCAGAATCTAGAGTACACTTGGCTTACGAACTGAGGTCCGTTGTCGTGAATTATTCTTCTAGGTACCCCGAAGCGATAAAGCACATGGTGCTTGTGAACTTGATAACATCTGACGATTTTACTTCGGTCAGGGAGATGGCCTTAGTCCACTTTGAAAAGTAATCAGTTATGGCCAAAATGAACTGGTGTCCTCTCGTTGATGGCGGAGAAATTGGCCCTACGATGTCCATACCCCATTGCTCAAACGGCCATGATGTAGCTGTCGGGTGGAGATATTTTGGAGCTTGATGTATAAAGTCTGCATGTATTTGGCAGGCCCTACACTTCTTGGCGTAGTTGACTGCTTCTACCGTCATTTTAGGCCAATAATAACTTATCCTTCGAATTCTATTCCAGAGTTTCGGTCCTGGCTGATGTGCTCCGCAGATGCCAGCGTGAGCTTCTTCGAGTACTTTTGAGCTTCGCGGTTGGAAAGACAGCGAAGTAAAACTCCGTCGTAGGATTTTCTATACAACGTCTGGAGTTCCGCGTTGTAGTAAAACCGGATGGCCCTTCTCTGAATGGCTTTGGCTTCTTTTGAACTTTCGGGTAATATCCCGTAAAGGACATAGTCTATATAAGGAAAACGTCAATCCCTTGGCTCTAGGCTAGACGCGCAAGCGTCGGCTTCATTTTCTTGTGGCTTTTTCACTTCTTCTTTGAGCTCATCCTTTGAACAGAACAATTCCTTGCTGCTTATCATAATTTGCCTTTTAGCATGCTTGGGTAAGACTAATGTAGCAGCCAAGGAAGCTAGCGAATCTGCATAACTATTGAGATGACGCTTTATGTGGCTGATATAGAAACGGTGAAACCGTCAGCGACCTTGATCACCGCACGATAATACGGCAGGAGGTCTTCATTTTTGACTTCGTACTCCCCTTTTATTTGGTTTACAACGAGTTGAGAGTCCCCATACGCCTCTAAATATTTGACCCCCAGTTGTTTGGCTATTCTTAAGCCGATTAGGAGGGCGTTGTATTTCGTGACGTTGTTGGAGCACGAGCTTGACAATGAGTAAGCTTGAGGAATGATGTGGTTGCGAGGAGAGACGAGAACAACTCCCACCCCCGCTGTTGTCTTTCCTTTGGATCCCATTCAGGAGGCACCATCAAAGAAGAGTTGCCATACACCTTTCAAAACCGTATTTGATCTGGAAGACCTTCTCGAGCCATCCTTTTCTGGAATTAAATCCCGTTCCTCCAATTCTCCTGGGATTTGTTCATATAACCTCGAGGATGCCGGGACTGGATGTTCGGCCAAGAAGTCGGCCACGGCCTGTCCTTTGATAGACTTCTGTGGGACAAAGTGCACATCATATTGTGATAGCAAAATAGCCCAATTGGATAGTCTTGAATTTAATGACCCGGGTTTAGTCATTAATATTCTCAGATGGTTAACTCTCGATGCAACGTGGATAGTTTGTCTAACTAAGTAGTGTTGCATTTTCTGTATTGCGAACACCAGAGCTAGATATTCTTTTTCCACGGGATTATACCGGTGTTCCGCCCCGATCATCATTCTGCTGAGGTAGTAAATGGCTTGCTTGTGGCCTGACTCATTCTTCTGTGCTAGCAAAGCGCCCAATGAATGGTCCATAGCCCTTACATATAACTGGAAGGGCCTTCCCGAAACTGGGGACACGAGAACTGGTGGCTTCGTGAGATATTGTTTGATCTCTTCAAAAGCCTTTTGGCATGCGTCATCCCAGATGAACGACACTCCTTTCCTCATCAATCTGGTGAAAGGTTGACATTTACCAAATAAATTTGATATAAATCTGCGAATGTACGCCAGCCTGCCTTGCAACCCTCTTAACTCTTTGAGGTTACGGGGAGGTGACATGTCTTGGATAGCTTTGACTTTATCTAGATTAAGATGCATTCCTTTCGAAGTTACGACAAAGCTGAAGAATTTCCCACTAGAGACCCCCAGGAAAGACTTAGCTGGATTCATCTTGAGCTGGTGCTTTCTCATGAGGTCAAACACTGTCTTCAAATCTTTCAAATGAACTTCTCTATTTCTGCATTTAATTGTTAGGTCATCTACGTAGCACTCCACTGTTTTTCGGAGGTGCTCCTGGAAAATTGCATGCATGGCGCGTTGATACGTAGCACCTGCGTTCTTTAGGCCAAAGGGCATGACTGTATAACAGTATACTCCGAGTGATGTCCTGAAGGACGTATGCTTCTCATCATCAGGATACATCTTTATTTGATTATATCCCGAGAATCCATCTATGAACGTCATGCGCTCATACCCACAAGTATTATCTATCATGATATCAGTGATGGGTAATGGAAATTCGTCTTTGGGGCAAGCCTCATTCAAATTCCTAAAGTCTATACAGACTCGGATTTTTCCATTTTTCTTGGTCACGGGAACTATATTTGCGATCCAATCAGGGTGCTGTTCCTCGTGAATAAAGCCTGACGCGATCAACTTTTTGATTTCAGCTTCTATAGCTTCGATGATCTCTGGGCGGAATCTTCGTTGTTGCTGCTTTACTGGCTTAGCTTCTGGTCGGATCTTCAATTTGTGAACCGCCACGCTTGGATCCAACCCTGGCATCTCCTCATAACTCCAAGCGAAAATATCGATGTATTCGCAGACGAGAGATATCAATTCCTTCCTTTCTTCTGAGGATAGGTTCTCACTTATTAATATGGGTTTAGGACTCTTTTCATCTCTCATATTGATTTGGATCACTTTATCTTCAGTTGGGGGCTCCCGCTGTTCAAACTGAATCTCCCACTTCATATTAAGATGCTTGTTCTAAGGGTCGTCTCTTACTGGTGAGGTTTCCTTCAAATCTTCGTCTTCGTGGATCGCGGAAGCCATGTCCGCGATACCTCGTGGAAAATCACACCTGTGCTGACATCTGAATCCTAGTATGATGATTCTAACGAATGATCGTACTGTCTTTCCTCAGCCTTGTCGCTTGAGGAGGCCTCGGAAGTGGTGACGCAGCCCAACCCCCTGCCGGTTTTCTGGTAATAGTCTGGCGTCTTTCCTTCGGGGACAAAAGGTTGAAGAATTGTCTTCCTTCCTTTTCCAAAATTTAACCCCCTGCCTTCGGCCAGATTGTATCCCATTTTCTTTATTATTCCCCGGGAATTTTCATCATAATGGAAGAATTCGGGTTTTCCCTGTTCTTCCTCAGAATTTGAACATTTCTCTTTGTTCCTGTGACTTGCTTTTCCAAATATTATGGTCTTTTAGGTTCCGTTTTTGGGAGGGACCTCAAAAACAGCTTGGTCAGCACTTTCAACGTCATCACTTAATTCATATAAGGATGATCGGATAGGTGCTTGGAAGGAAGTCAGAGATTATATCTCATTCACACAGTCACTAAATACATCTGTGCTAGTGCTTGAAGGCTCAAAGTCAACACCAGAAGAATAAGCAAATTTCAGATTTTTATTTATCACCCATTCACCATCAGAGTGAACGGCGTTATTTATATCAAGGCCTTCAAGGCTTATCACAATGGGCTCACCATCCCACATTACATCCTCGGATTCCGAATCTTCGGATCCTGATTCTGTATCAGCCTCTTCGCCATTATCAGAGTCATCTTGATCGGGCCGATCTGCGATACCAAACGCATCTTGATACAGCAACGCGTCAGTAAAGTAGTTTTCAACTCCTTTGAAGGGTTGTTTTTCCGCAATGAGCGTCTTCACGTTCGTGTCTTCGTCTACATACTTCATGCATTGGTATAACGTGGAGGGCACGATTAGATTGCTATGGATCCAGGGTCTCCTCAATAGCAGATTGTATGATGTGTCCGCATCTATCACGTAACAAGTGACTTCCGTCTTCAGGTCGTCAATTTGACACTTGAGCTTTATTTTACCCAGGGGTCTACTACCATTAGCATTGAACCCGAAGATAGTAGTGTTGGTTGCGGCTAACCTGTTCATCGGCACTCCAAGATATCGTAGCATCCTTCGTGGCATGATGCTCAAGGCCGAGCCTGGATCAACTTGAATACGATCAATCTTCGTAGACCCTATGTATCCCTTGTAATACAAAGGGTGATGATGCTTATTGCTTCTGACTTGCATATCTTCCGGAGAGAAGGTGATGCAAGGGATGTTTTTACCAGAGATCTGGTGACATGTCGCGCAAAGAGACTCTCATTCTTCGATCATCTCTGGTATTTGCGCCAAGAACACTTCCGAATCTTGCAGAGCTTCTCTTAAAGCTTCCCTAGTAGATTTGGAGAGCTTCAGGAGCTCCTACAAGGTTATCCTTGCAGGGATATTGGCCAACTGTGTTAGGATGTCGAACTGGAATGACTTTCGCAAGTCTTCCGCAAGTTCTTTTCCCTTCTTCCTTAGAGTTTTATCAAACTTCAGCTCTTTTTGCTTGACTTTCTCTGGAGATGGTTGAGAACCCGTTGTTTGGCCTTAATTCTTTAAGTAATCTTTTCCTGAACGGGTCCCCGCGGAGGGAGGGTCTGCATCGGCGACCAATGAATTTTCGATTTCTTTTTCCGAATCGGTCAGAGCAGGAATGATCTCATCGTCTTCGGGAATTATGGAAACGACATTAGAGGTGAAGACCCTCTCTCTTTGTTTCTTCCCAGATAAACTGGAACTCCATTGTTCATCATTTAGGAGATCAGGATGTACCCATAGTATCTTCTCCTATCAGTTTCAAAGGGGAATAGTCCTTTCTTTTGCTGTTGGTGTGGATCAAAATTTACGACTTGCATCGTGCCTTTATGGATGGGTTGCACTCCATCTTGAACTATTGACTCTATCCAGTGGGGCGCTTTACCGAACTTGACGGTCACCATGTTCGCAGTCACCTTCTTCTGGTGCTCTTGAAACTTGATGATATTAGCGTCCACTAAGGCTTGAATTTTTTCTTTAAGGATGTAGCAGTTTTGGGTGGAGTGGTTAATGATCCTATGGTAGACACAGTAGTTAGGATCATTAACTTTCCCAGCTTCCTCTGGACGTTTAGACTCTGACAACTTCAGCATCTTCTTACTCATGAGGAGGTTGAAAATAGTCTTCGTGTGCTCATCTTTAAAGGAGTATTGCTTTTGTAGCACTCGCGACTGAGGATGAAGTTTCGGAGGAGTCTTCGTGGGTTGTGGCGCATCAGTGACCATTGTTTCCTTCCCCTTATACCCTCGGGGTCGGGACTTATAGCCGTTATCACCACTTCACTTCGGTTTCTCCTCACCTCCTTCTTCTTCAAGCCTTTGAGCAATTTCTTCAGCTTCTTCAGCTTGTAGGGCGAGATCCTTCCAAGTTGAGGACTTCACCGCCCCCATCCTGGCTAGAACCTTGGTCGATAAATTATGTCGACAGGTTTCTACCAGGGTCTTTTCTGGCATCCCATGCGAACATCTGAGAGAATCGTTCCAGAACCTTTTGATGAAGTCCTGGGCTGACTCTCCTTTCTTTTGTTTAGCGGTTAGAAGTGTCGGCATTGATACCTCCATATCGTCTTCATAGAATCTAGTGAGAAAGGCTTTCTCCATGTCGCTCCAGGAATTGATGGTTCCCGGTTCTAATCTCTGGAACCATTCAAAAGCTAGCTCGGTTAAGGTACTAACAAATATTCTTGTAATAATAGGGTCATTTCCGGATAAATGCCCTATCTGCGACTTAAAATAGTAGAGGTGCTGGTTTGGCGATCCTCTACCATCAAACAATTTAAGCTTCAACAGTTTGTAGCTTTCTGGGACCGGCACCGTTTCCCACTCCATGGGATATGGCCTTACTACACCCAGTTTTTGTAGGTCGCCCTTATGCATGAGGGCGTTCAGTTGGTTCTGGAAGCTCTCCATCCAGACAGTATTTGCGTTTCCCTCCTGGTGCATGGAGCGGTTGTCATCATCTTTATGACGTTCTTCTTCTTCTCGATTGTCATGAGGACCATGACCTTCTTCTTTGGTTTTCTTTCCTGTATTCTTCAGTTTAGCTTTTTCTAACTCCATCAGAACGTGTAGCATATCTTTAAGCTCGCTGATGGCGTTCTGCTGCTGGATATGCCTATCTTGCTCCTCCATTCTTCGCATGAACTATTCTGGGATATTGTTCTGCGTCATATATGCAGAGGCGGAGTCTTCTAAGAATGAATCAGACGTCTATGATTCAGCCATAACAGACTTGGCTATATCTTCTTCATCAGATGAGATCTCCGCCATCTGTCTATAATTCATAGGGATCGCCACCCCACTTTTGAGTCAAGTGTGCCGAAAAACTCCTCGCTCTTTGTTGGATGGGTCTTTCGAACTCGAAAAGAGCTCTGGGTCAGAAGCTTCTTCTTCGGAGATTTTCTTCGGCTTCTTTTTCTTCTTCTTTTCTCCAATGCTTATCATGTTGGAGGTCATCGCGGGATATTCTGGCTTAGAAAACTCGAGCCCGCGTCGTCTCCTTTTTGACAGTTGGGATGACGATATTGACGGAGACGACAATCGACAAAACACCGAGGATCAGGCATGAGTTGAACAATGACAGTGAGACAGTACTGCATTGATCAGTCGTTCACAGTGGCATTGAGATACATGGGATTCTTCTCTTCTTCTATTTAGAAGTTCCCTGAGATATCTTGCACTGGAGTCCCTTGTGATGGGCTCATTTATGAGGGACGGTGGAGTTTCAACGTCGCGGATAGGCATGCACCTTCTGCGAATTTGAGGTTCGCGAGTTTCTTCAGATTTTCCCCTTGGGATGCGAATGTATGCTCCATGTTGATTATGGATAACTTTAATGGGTTCACTCCGCTTCCTGTAGGAAATGCGAGTGAATCCTTCTGCATCTTGACCAACCTCGCCCTTCGGCTTCCATATTTGGATCGTAGGTTTCTGCCGAGATGAGTTGGTAGTTTCTTTTTGTTGCGCGTTCCTGTGAAGGGTACGAGCTTTGCTTCTCCTTAGATTTCTTTTCGTTGTACGAGAAGGAGGAGCCTCCTTTTCTGCATGACAGCTTTGTGGAGCGGGCGGTGGTCGCTTCCCCTTGTTGAAGCGGGAATCTTGGTCCACTTTGCTTGAGAGATCAAGAGTCTTTATCGGAACTGGCAGAGAGCCCGTTGTTAAGGAAAGGGATTTCGAACTATCTTGGTCCGTTGATTCCCTCAACTAGGCTATTGCCATCTCCTTGGGAATTGACCCCTTGGAGATTTTATGGTATCCTCTTAGGGAAGTAGGGCTCTTGGAGCTTGGAGAAAGAAATTCTTCATACCTTTACTGGTCGACGGAAATGGTGAGTGAGTCGACCATACTACCAACTGGAATGTTGTCGGATTGAGCCACCACCAAGTCACCGGAGGTGATGGTAGTTCCCAGCGGAGTCGCCAATCTTCTGTTCGCCATGAAAGTTGCACGCTCTTTATATCGAAGTATTTTCAATAAAAGGATTACAATCGGACGGTTTTCCGTTTACAGAAGATGAGGAAGATAGCTTTTCCTCTTTACTTAAGGCTGGGTTTCTAGGTAGTTATGGAGGACGATCCTGCTCTCCGTTAACACTCCGTACAATTTCTCTCAGTTGGCTGAAAGGAAAAGAAAAAGGGGCTCTTTACTCTTGATCACAAGGGGTAATTTTTAGGAGAAAACGTCCGTCTCTGTCTGTTTTGCCCTGTGTGTCTTTCGCTCCCCGTGTTTTATAGGGGGCTTGGGGCAACGTCCCGCCATATTTTGCTCAACCGTTAGCTCCCACTACTCGAGAAGTGCTGCCATATTCGTTGGGTAGTTATTCTCACGATCGAAGTAACGCCGCTGCATTCGTTTGGCAGTTATTCTCACGATCCGAGGTGGCAATTTTTCTATTCGGGTCGGGTGATTTTATATTAAACCCCCACCCGAAAGCTATGGGTAGTGTCGCGAATCTCAGCTTTAGATTCGCGAACATGTTCCGTCGTCTGAATCGCGGACCTCATTTTCTTAGATTCGCGGACCTCAGTTTCTTAGATTCGCGGACCTCAGTTTCTTAGATTCGCGGATCCGATGGGTTGCGGGCTTCTGTCTCTAAATTCGTGGATCTGCTTTGCTTTTCTAGAATTTTTCGCCGACAAATATAACTTAAATTGTTTGTCCCATTAAATAGTATCGCATTTTTCTGTATTGCAAATACTAAATTTAGACATTCTTTTTTCACTGAATTATATCGATATTCAGCTCCAATCATCATTCTACTAAGATAATAAATGGCTTGTTTATGCCCTAATTCATTCTTTTGCGCCAATAAAGCTCCCAAGGAATGATCCATATCTCTCACATATAACAGGAAAGGTATTCATGAACTGAAACTATAAGAACAGATAGTTTTGTGAGATATTCTTTGATTTCTTCAAATGCTTTCTGGCATGTATCATCCCAAATGAATGATACTCTTTTCTTCATCAACCGTGTAAAAGGTTGGTATTTTCCCGATAAATTTGATAAGAATCTGCGAATATATGTCAGCCTACCCTGTAATCCTCTCAATTCTTTGAGATTTTTAGGTGGCAGCATATCTTTGATTGCTTTAATTTTGTCTGGATCAAGATGAATTCTCTGGGAAGTAACTACAAAGCTAAAAAAAATCATTGAAAACTCTCAGAAAAGATTTAGTAGGATTCATCTTAAGTTGGTATTTCCGCATGGGGTTGAACATGGTTCTCAAATCATGAAGATGATCATTCTTGTTTTTACTTTTAATTGCCAGATCATCTACATAACATTCGACTGTCTTTCATAGATTTCTTAGAATATCATGTTCATGGCACGTTGATATATAGCACTAGCATTTTTCAGACCAAATAGCATGACTGTATAACAGAATACTCCAAGTGTCGTTATGAAAGATGTATACTTCTCATCATCAGGCTACATCTTAATTTGGTTATATCCTTAATATCCATCCATAAATGACATCCTTTCATAGCCGTAAGTATTGTCAATCATGACATCCGTAATTGGTAAAGGAAATTTATCTTTCGAGCATGCTTCATTCAAATCTCTGAAATCAATACAGATCATGATCTTTCCATTTTTTTTAGTTACGAAGACTATATTCGCAATCTAGTCTGGATGTTGTTCTTCACAAATGAAGCCTGATTCAATTAACTTTTTTATTTCAGTTTCAATTGCCTCTATAATTTTAGGACGGAACCTTCGCTATTGTTTTACTGGCCTTGCATCGGGTCGAATATTTAATTTATGAACTGCGACTTTTGGGTCAAGTCCTGGCATATCTTCATAATTCCAGGCGAAAACATCAATATACTCTCGAATGAGAGAGATCATTTCTTTTTTTTCTTCCGAAGATAAATTTTCATTTATAAATATGGATTTAAGATTAATTTCATAATCCATATTTATTTGGATCACTACATCTTCAGTTGGAGGTTCTCTTTGTTCAAATTGAATTTCCCACTTTATATTAAGGTGTTTTGCCCACGGACCATCTTTAATTGGTGATAATTCATCATATTTTTCTTCTTTATTTGCAGAGACCGTATTGACAGAGACTTCTCGAAAAAACAGTACCAATACTTTATATCGGAATCCAAAAATGATGATTCTGACGAATGAATTTGTTGTTTTTCTTCAGATTTTGTATCCGAAAGATATTCAGAAGTGGTAACATATCCCAACCCTTGCCAATTTTATCGTAATAATCGGGTATCTTTCCTTTCGGAACAAAAGGCTGAAGAATTGCTTTCCTCTCTTTTCCAAAATTTAATCCTCTGCCTTTGGCTAAGTTATATCACATTTTTCTCATTTACTTATGAGAATTTTCATCATAATGGAAGAACTTGGGATTTTTCTATTCTTCTTCAGAATCTAAATGTTTTCCTTTATTCTTGTTATTTGATTTTCCAAATATCATAGGTTTTTTATTTTTATTCTTAGGAGGAACTTCAAAAACAGCTTCATTTGCATCTCCATCATCATCACTTTGTATGTAAAAGGATGATCGAATGGGTGCTTGAAATAAAGCTAAAGAATATATTTTATCTAAGCGATCACTGACCACATCAGTACTAGTACTTGAGGGTTCAGAATCAACACTAGAAGAATAAGCAAACTCTATATTTTCATTAATTATTCACTCACTATCAGAATTGGTGATGTCATTTACATCAAGGCCTTCAAAGCTTATTACAATGAGATCTATCTCCCAGATTTTATTATCGGATTTCGAATTTTCGGATCCTGATTCAATGTCAGCTTTATTGCCGCTATCAAATTTTTCTGGAGCAGATTGTTTAGCTGCATCTAATGTATCTTGGTATAGTAACGCATCAGTAAAGTAGTTCTATACTCTTTTAAAGGATTGCTTTTCTGCTAGCAGGGTCTTCACATTCTCATCTTTGTCTACATATTTCATGTATTGATGAAGTGTAGAAGGAACAATGAGCTTAATATGAATTCAGGTCTTCCGAGTAGAAAATTATAAGACGTGTCAATATCTATTACATAGTATGTGACCTCCGTCTTCGATTCTCCAATCTAACATTTCAACTTTATTTTGCAAGTGATCTGCTACCATTAGCATTGAAGCCGAAAATGGTAGTATTTGTTGATGTCAATCTGCTCATTGGGATCGCAAGATATTGCAACATCCTTCTTGGTATAGCACTTAGGGCGGATCTATGATCAACTTGGATTCGGTTAATCTTTGATGACCCATTGTATCCTTTGTAATACAAAGGACGATGATGATTATTATTTTTACTTGCATATCTTCTGGCGAGAAAGTTATACAAGAAATCTTTTTAGAATTTTGATGACATACTGTACAAACTTCTTCTTCTTCAGATGTTTCTGAAATTTAAGCCAAGAACACTTCAGAATCTTATGTAGCTTCTTTTAAAACTTCTCTACTTTGCCTTGAGAGCTTTAGGAGCTCATACAAAGTAAGTCATGCAGGAATATTTGCCAATTGCGTCAATACATCAAATTTAAAAGATTTCTTAGAACTTTCTGCAGACTCTTTATCTTTACTTTTAAGAGTTTTGTCAAATTTAAACTCTTTTGGCTTATTCTTTTCTGGAGATAACTGAGGTTCTGCTACTTGATTATAATTTTTTAAGTATTCTTTGCTTGAACGAGTCCCAGAAGGTTTTAGTTAATCTGTGTTAACTGCTAAAGATTCTTTTGGCTTTTCTTCTTCTGAGTCTGATAGTGAGGAAATTTCAGCATCATCCTCAGGAATTGCAGAATTAATATTGGAAGTAAAAATATTTCCTTTTGATTTTTTCTTTGATGAATTTGAAATTCATTGCTCGTCTTCAAGAAGATCTGGATGTACCCATATTATCTCTCCTTTTGAGGTTTCAAAAAGATGTAATCCTTTTTTTTTTATTGCTGATGAGGATCATAATTCACAATTCTCACTGTGCCTTTGGGAATGGACTAAACTCCGTTTTAAATAGTCGACTCTATCCATTATGGAGCTTTTCTGAATCTAACAGTTACCATATTCGCGGTTACTTTTTGATCTTCTCGTAATTTGATGACCTTAGCATCCACCAGAGCCTGAATCTTATTTTTAAGGATGTAATAATTTTGAGTAGGATGATTAATGATCTTATAATCACACAATAATTAGGATCATTAACTTTTCTAATTTCTTCAGGTCGCTTGGATTCTGGTAACTTTAGCATATTCCAAGTCATGAGTAGATTGAAGATAGTATTAGTATGCTCATATTTAAAAGAATATTGCTTCTGAGTGAACCGCAGTTGTGAAGGAATCTTTGGAAAGGACTTTGTAGAATTTAGTGTATTAGTCACCATTTTCTCTTTCCCTTTGTGTTCCTTAAGTCGAGAAGACTAGTGCGATCTAGAATTATTATTCTGCCTTGGTTTCTCTCATTTTTTCTTCTTCTTCTTCAAACTTTTGTATAATTTCTTCAGTTTCTTCAACTTGTAGTGAAAAATCTTTCCAAGTAGAAGACTTTACAGTCTCCATTCTAGCAAGAACTTTGATGGAGAGATTGTGTCGGTAAGTTTCTACTAATATTTTCTCTGGCATCCCATGCGGACATCTTAGAGAATCATTTTTAAATCTTTTTATAAAATTTTGAGTTGATTCTTCTTTCTTTTGCTTTGTGGCCAAGAGTGTTGGCATTGAAATTTTCATATCATCTTCATAAAACCTTGTTAGAAAAGTTTTTTCAATGTCATTCTATGAATTGATGGTTTCCGATTCCAACCTTCGGAACCATTCAAATGCTAGACCTATTAAGATACTAATAAAAATTCGTGTAATGATCGGGTCATTTCCAGTTAAATGTCCTGTTTGTGACTTAAAATAGTAAAGATGTTGATTTGATGACCCTTTATCATCGAATGATTTGAGCTTCAATGGTTTGTAATTCTTCGGGAATGGTATACTTTCCCATTTTATCGGATATGGTCTTATAAACCCTAACTCTTGCAAATTATTTTTATGCATAAGAGCATCAAGTTGATTTTGAAGACTCTCTATCCAAGTAGTGTTTGCATTTTCTTTTTGATTTAGATCTCTTTCTTGATGATGGGAGTGTACAGAGTGATTATCTTCTTCTTCACGACGATCCTCATTATTTTCATTCTCATCCCTAGGAGGAATGCGAGATGATTCTTCTGGATTATTTCTTTTATCATTTCTTGGATTGCGTAAAGTTTTAGAAGAAGATTCTCCTTTATCATTTCTTCTTACTTTTTCCAAATCCAACAAGATATAAAGCATATCTCTGATTTCATTGATAGTATTTTACTATTGTTGGATGGTCTTATCCTGTTCATTAATTCTCGTCATGAATTCTTCTAGAGTATTTTGCGCCATATGCACAGATACAGAATCTTCAAAGAATGAGTCCGATGTCTGAGACTCAGTCACAGCTAAATTTACTGTGTTTTCTTCATCAGAAGAGACTCCAGCCATTTGTCTGTAGTCTAATAGCGTTGTTACTCCTTTCCTGAGTCGGGTGTTATGAAAAACACCCTGTATCTCACTGACTACACCCTTCAAACCTAAAGAATGTTCAGAAATAAAGAATTTTTCTAAAGAATTTCTTTGTTTTCTTTTTCTTTCTCTCTGAAACTTATCATATTAGATGATACTTCGGGGTATTCAGGCTCAGAAAATTCCTGCTTGTTACGTCTTCTCCTTTTTTATGGTTGAGATGAAGACGTCATAAGTCGGTTGAATACTGATTGTTTAGCAAAGGCCACCACATATTGGCAATGTGATAACACTACATTGATCAATTGCTCACAATGGCAATGAGACATTCAGGATTTTTTTCTCTTTTCATTGAGAAATTCCCTGATGTCTCTTTTATCGGAGCTCATTATTTTGCTAGTGGAGGTGTCATTGCCTCCAAATGATATCTTCGGGATCGGAGTTTCTATCTCTTAGAAAATTTCAGGAGCAAATTTTACTTTAGCCACAGTAGTAGATGGATGAACTTCTGGAACACAAACTTTAAAGGCTGGTTCTTCTTTAGAAGCGTGCTTTTGAAAACCATGCTTTTCTGTTGGTATGTGAATTTGTAGTTCGCGAATTTGTAGTTCGCGTCTATTTGTAAAAATGCGATCTTGAACATCACGTTTATCTCCCGAGGCATGAGGGTGGGGCCCTCTCTTGATTTGTGAAATGCGAATGTAAACTCCACATTTGTAATTATAAATAAATTTGGTGGGTGTACCGTATTTTTTGTAAGAAACATGAGTAAACTCATCTGTATCTTGATTTTTCTTTTTGTCATTTGGAACTATCACTTTACTCTTTGGTCTCCATACTTGAACTGTACATCCTCACAACTGTGGTTCAATAGGCTCTTGTTCCTTCATGGCTCTACGAAAAGCGCAATCCCTGTTTCTTTGTAAATTCCTTCTCATCATGTAGGTGAGAGAAACTTTGTTTTCTAAGTCATTTTCTTGACAATCAGAAAATGATCGTTTTTCCTTCTTATTATGGGGATCCTGATTCATCTTCTTGACGAGATCCTCATGGGTCTTGGTTGGAACAAACCCTGAGTTTTGTGCTGGTGAAGGAGATGATTCTCCTTTGAGACCAGAGTGGTCTAATGAGTCTTTTGATTAAACTCCTGTCTTCGAAACCTCTTTAGAGGCTAAGTTGTTAGAAATCTTATGATATTTCCGTAAGGAATTAGGGTTTCTAGAGCCTGAAAAGAGAAATTCTTCATATTTCTCCTTATCGAACTCAATGATGAGTGATTCGACAATGCTGTCAATTGGAATATTATCAGATTGAACTACAACCTTATCATCAGTGATAATTGGTTTCCCCAGCGGAGTCGCCAATTTTCTGTTAGCCATAAAATTGTAAATGATTCTTTATTGAACATTTTCAATAAAAGATTACAATTTCAACGGTTTTTCGTTTACAGAAGATAAGAAAAATCTAATTCCCTTTTTATTTAAAACTGGGTTCAAGAGTAGCTATGGAGGATGATTCTGCTATCCGTTGACACTCTGCATAAAATTTTGAGTTGGCGAAGATTTTAAGTTTTTAATAGCACCAACAATTAAGCGAAAATAGCTTTTTTTACTTATCTCCCGATGCTTTTTTCCGCCTAAGTTTCTACTATTTATAGATATTTGAAGATTTTTGAGTTGATGTAACTGTTCAACTATTAGCCTCTACGATCTAAGAATTAATTCTTCGTCTTTTGGTTTGGTGAATTTGTATTAAATCTCCAAAATTTGTAACCGACGTCTTTAATCCTCTAAGTCGTAACTAAAAGGCAAAATGCGAATCTCAATTTTTAAATTTGTGTTTCCTTTAAACCGCAATCGGAATGCGAATCTCAAACTTTAAATTCACGGTTCTTTCAGACTGCAACTGGGATGCAAACTTTAGATTCACAGTTTTGGTGTGATTACAACTGGAATACGGATCTCAAATTTTAGATTCGCGACTCATTTGGATTATAACTGGAACATAGATCTAAGACTTTAAATTCGTTGTTCCTTTGGATTATAACTCGAATGCAGATCTCAGGCTTTACATTCGCGGTTCTTTTGGATTGTAACTGGAATGCGAATTCCAAACTTTAGATTCGCAGTTTTGCTGAACTGCGTATCTCAAAGTTTAAATTCGCGGTTTTGTTGTGATGGTGTATTCGCTTTTTGCATAATATTTTTGGACTCGATGATGAGACCTTGCAGGGCCCACTCTTTATTAAGTCTGCGAATTTAGAGAAAGAGATTCACACTTCAGTTTCATTCGCGAATTAAAGATCGCGTCTCATCTTGTATGGAAAATAAAGTACAGCTATGTGAAGACCACGTCTTATTTTTTTTTTTGTAGTTTATATATACGGATCTCTCTTTATGAATGATAACTCTCAATAAAAGAAATTTCCGTCAACACAAACTATTGTGATTGCTGACAATTAGAAAATAGTTGTTTTATAGGAGCCATAGTGTTTATTGACAGTTAGAAAGTAGCCATTACAACAGAATCATTGTGACTGTCCAGGTTAATAAATATGCTCATGTCTTTGCACTTCATAATTTACTTGGTGACAGAATCACTTATTTATTCATTGACATTCAGAAACAAAGAGAGTACTATTTTTTCTTGGTTCGTATAGGCATTTAAATTACTGCCTCTTTCCAATTACAAGTACGCATCATTGGTCTTAAGGACGGACCATTCGAGTTAGGTTTGGTCTTCTGTTTTCAACAGAATAATCTGGTTTCAATAATGTATTTTCTAGCTTGATTATTGTTTTCACATAATTTCCTTTTTATTTCAATATACATCATTTAATTATGAATTGATATATAGAATTTTCATCCAATTAAATACTATTTAATCTCTTGAATTTCCAAAACACTAAAGACTTCAACTATTGATGCCATACCATGTCCTAAAACAACATGTTCCGTAGCAGGTCCAATCAAACTACAATTTTTTTTTTTTTTTTAAACTTACTAGATGCATATGTATACACAAGAAATTTTTGTTAATCAATGATGACAATATCAATCCTGAAGAAAAACTTTCTTTCAAAGGCACTTAAGGGAGTTTCTAAAGGAGCACACCAAGTTTCTTAGTGAGCCCACTTCTCTGTGTTTTTTTTTGTCCGGACTGAAAATCCGGACAGTTATAAAGCGAGCTCATTACAAAAAATGGTGTGCTCCTTTGGAAACTCCCGCATTTAAGTGGCTTCCTTTAAAAAACTTTAAAAAAAATAGCTAGATACCATTCTCTCTTCTAGAAGGCGCACTTGCAGACAACTCTTCAGAGTAATCTTGACAAGTAAAATTCTCTCTATTCCAAGTTAAAGATTGTGTTGATTGGGATGAAAAATAATTTTTAGACATGCATCATGCTAAATCCACAAACGTATCTTTATTTATTTATTGTTCCTTTCTAAGAGGAAAATAATGAAATATCATCTTTTTCATATTAATATAATTTGAAATTATACGGAGGTTAAAATTTACAGATGATAGGACAAGAGATGATTATATACATTTTTTTTTCTTCTGACATTTCAATTTTATTTTTAATTTATTATTTTTTCTTTTTATTTATCATTTTAGGTTGTGTTTGGTTTGAAAAGAATATGGAAGAAAGAAATGAAAAAAAGGAGAGAGGAAAAGGAAAAGAAAAGGAAATATGATTCCTTTTGTTGTTTGGTTAGGATAAACTAAATTTTTTTTTAAAATAATAATTTAATTAAAATAAAAAATCTATGAAAAAAATTTGTTCTAAATTCCTCAACTCTCCTACTATAATTCCACGTGGTAAAAATACCAAATAATATTTTCTCTCATTTTCTTTAGGGTAGAATTAAAGAAAAAAAGGAGAGAAAATAATGAGTCATATTTTCTATTACTTTCCTTTTAGTTTCTTTTCTTTTAAATTTCTATCAAATCAAATAATAGAAAAACATTTTTCTTTCTTGTTTTCTTTCCTTTTCCCTCATTTACCTTCAAACCAAATAGAGCCCAAGTCAAGACATCCAAGGAGATACCAAGGGAAGATAGCATCCCTCTTGCTCAAGATCCATGTTTGCCATTTTGGAAGCTTCAAGATTTTCTATATTTTTGGAGAAGGTAATCAAGCTGTGGATCTGAATTAGAAAAATAAAAATTTTATTTTAATTTAACATTTTAAATATAGCAGGTCAAACATTAGCCTATGGACGCGTCCATTATCATCCCTATGCAGATGTGCACTAGCTTCCTGTGAAGTTGGTGTGTATCGACAAATCATAGATTATCGCAAGGATTTGATTCACGTGTATGAATCCCGCACGCACATTGTGGAAGAACTAATATCTTCTTATTTAGTGAGCATATTTCATAAGGGAATTTCTAAAGGAGCAAACTATTGGCCTTAGTGAGCACACTTTGTAAAGTTGGTTCATATTACAACTTTGCCATTAAATTTTTTGGATAAGCATGTCATTGTCTTCAACCTCTCATCTCTCTCTAAATCAGTCCCCTCTATTATCTTTGTATAAGAACAATTCTTTCCCAAAATTTTTGAACCCATAAATTACGAGGTGTTTGAGAGCGGAACGATGGGTGTCTGGGAGGCAGAGCGGAGGGGAGGGAGTAGATGGATTTGGGTAGGAGAAAAACAATTTGGGACGAAGAAGAGATAGTGGGTCATGGGAGAGAGAATAATGCTTATTTAGGAAGAATTGCTGTGCTCACTAGGAAAAAAAACCCTAAATTTACAAAAGAGAGGTGTGCTCACTACGACGAATGGTGCGGTCCTTTAGAAAGGGAAATTCTAAACGACCACACCACTTGACTTGGTGAGCACCAAGTCAAGTCGGGGCTCATTCTCAAAATGGTGCTCACTAAGTCAAGTGGTCTGTTCATTTCGAATTTCCCCTTAAGAAATTCTCATTCCAAGGATCCAACACTGATGTCAGTGCAAATTGTGCATTTAAAGGGGGCCTAATAAAATCAAATTTCCCCCTCCCATTTGTTTTCCCTCTCTATCTTCTCCCTTTGAAACTTCTGTACGATCTCTCTCCCTCCATTTTTCTCCATTCTCCCAAAATTTGGCCGACCCAAGTTCGTGATAGCTCAATCCTAGAAGTTATCAGCTTTGTATCAGTGCGGAATTTGAATTTGAGGAGTTTGATTAAGAGCTGTGGCAAACCCTAATGGGCCGGACTCTCAGGTGAAATTTCTGCGTTTCCCTCCTAATTTTGGTGGAAATTTTACCGACAAGATTGATAGTTTTTTGTTCTCTCTTTATTTGATTTATTTGCAGGGCTTTTTTTTTATATAAAAAATATTATCGATCGATCAGGGGGTAATTGCTTCAATTGTCGATCGTTCCAACCAACGTACAAGGTAAATGTTCTTGATTTTCAATATTTCTCTAAAATTATTTCTTTGAATACTAGCATATCACCTATTGTTCTATCTTTTTTTAATAATTTATTAGAATTGTTAGAATTTAATGTAAGTGGAAGCTGATCTGTAGTTTCAAACTGGAAGATCTAACGGAAAAAAAGAAGAAGAAGCTATATCTTGAATACTTGGCAGAGCACTTTGGCGGACCAATCCAGAAACGTTGCCTATGTTAAACTCTTTCATAAGATTAAATCCCGATCAGATAAATCTATAGTCAAATTATTTCAACTTCAAAAAGCCATGCCTAGGTTAAAATAGCACCGAACCACTTAAAACATAAAACTTGAATTGGAGAAAAAGAATCATAATTAATAAATACACCTACAGAGAGAAAGGAAATCAGACATGGGATTAAATACTATCATCGTGCATGAAGAGGAAGGGGTCTGATCACTGGGCTTCGAGCATCATTAAAAACTTCTTTGACCAATATGCGGTATGTCAATGATACACTCTTGTTTGGAAAAGTTGACTATCATATCTGATCTCTAACTATTTCTTAAGGATTGCTATGCCTGAGGGATGGATATTTCTTTGCTTCGAATTGAGCCTATGTTGGGTGCTGGGTTGAGGGAGCAAAATGCCTTGGATTCATCACAACCGACTCTTTAATACTATACAAGCACACCAAAAAGTGCATTTTAGCCTTTTCAAGATTTAGCCTGAACGTGGATGAGGCAATTATCATGGATACTTTATAGTTCGAATCAAGGTTTTAATATCGGTTGTAGCAAATATACCTGTCGAAAAAACTCCATAGCGCATAAGTTTATATGGAATAAATCAGAAATACTTAGTAAATTTCCAATATCAGTATCATACTATTAATATACATGTCCTTATGTCCTAAATAATATATGAATAAGATAATACATATATACATCATATAAAACTATATAGAATATCATATATAATGTACATATTTAGGATATACTTATCTCGACGACATGCATTACACCTACAATTCTATAATCACTAACCAATTATAGAGTCTTCAATGATGCCACATTGCAACATTGGGTTTGATTAGAAATGTTTTTTTGCAACATTGGGTTTAATTAGAAATGTTTTTCGCCCACTAACAATAAATAGATAATATTGGATTTTGGATGCTTTTCTGAGCCGCTAATTGCGCCGGCTATATCAATCTGACCTACTATTCGTTGATTTATATCCAATAAGCGATCAATTCTATGGAAGTGCAATATCGTGGTATATAGTGTCCAGAAATGCTATATGTTGACTGCTATATCCGATGCAGTAGTGCTATTTAAAAGACTAGTTCAAACTCTCATTGGATCGTAAATTAACTTTCATAAGAGAATTGATTTTTCTTGAAACCTTGACTTTACAACGGTCATAAATAAAAGATTATTCAGATGTAAAAGAGTCTGTTTCCTGTTAATTATTTGCATATACCTATTAGGCCAAGATGACTTTACAAAGAAGACTGAGAGGTTTGTTGGAAAGATTTAGTATGAAGGAAGGTTAATGGCTGGAAAGATAAGTCGTCATTGGAAGGGAGAATAACTCTACTAAATGTGTTCTTTCTGCTGTGATGTTATATTATATATCCTATTTCAGAATATTTGCATGGTTTTTACATGATCACTAACATGTTCTTGTAGAGTGGACCGCTGATGGGGAAGGATAACTACTGTTGCTAATGGAGCCCATTGCTGCAGCGGGTTTCGGTCAACCGAAACGGATCCAAAACTGGCCCAAACCCATTATGATATAATATAAATATGGGGTTGTGGTGCTAGGGTTTGTTAGAGCCGAAAAAAGTGAGCGAAAAAAAGCCGCAACAAATAAAAAAAGAAGCAGGGAAATTAGCCTGCTGCTTTTGGCCTAAGAAAATAATTGAGGTTGCTAATTATTTTTGGGTGGAGGCAAGGGCAGCTGCTGCTCGGCTTTTCCGGAGTTGTTTGGTTCGGCCAAAACAAATAGGAGGAAAGGAGCGGTTTTTCTTTGGTGAATCTTTGGTTTTTTCGGAGGTCGAAGTAAAGAGGTAAATCACTGCAACAAGAGATTAGAGTTTTGATCTCAAAATCTTGTGTGATTTCTTTGTGATTTTTCTTGTGGTTGAGAACTAGAAACTTGTAATCATCTTTTGATATAGTGGAAGTTTTTCGATCGTGTCCCTGTGGACGTAGGCATATTGCCGAACCACGTTAAAATCTGCATGTTTTCTGTCTCCGCTATTTTTCTCTTCGGTTAACTATTTGATTCCGCTGGTTGTTGCATTAGTATTATTCCGCTATGTTTTGCTAACAATTGGTATCAGAGACCTGGTTTGGGTCAGATTTCACTCAGATCGGTGTTGATTTTGAGTGGAAGTTATGGCGGAAGATAGGAAGGGAAAAATTAAAAATTTTGATGGGACAGATTTCCAATGGTGGAAATTGCAGATGGAAGATTATTTATATCAAAAGAATTTACATCAACTACTGTTTGGAGAAAAGCCAGAAAAGATGACAGATGAGGAGTGGGAATTGTTGGACATGAGGGCTTTGGCGCAGATTCGATTGTGCCTGACAAAGCAGATTGTGTTCAACGTCTCTAAGAAGAAGACCACTTCAGGTTTGATGTCAGCGTTGGCTAAATTTTATGGGAAGCCGTCTGCTTCAAATAGACTGTTTCTAATGAAAAAGTTGTTCAACTTGAGGATGCCTTTTGATAGTTCAGTTGTTAATCATTTGAACGAATTTAACACATTATGGGTACAACTTGAATCCTTAAATTTTGTCTTTACTGATGACATTAAAGTTTTGATGTTTATGTTCGTTACCGGATTGGAGTAATGTTATTATGACCATCAGCAATTCTTCCAATACTGCTCTTAAATTTGATGTGTTGTGAGTACAATCATGAATGATGAATTGATGAAAAAGAGTATGGGTGAGAGCACAGTTTCTACAAGTACTGCTCTGTCGGTTGATAATGACAGAAGGAAGGAAAGAGGTAGAACTTTAAGCAGAGAGTCGAAGCAAAGAGGGAGATCAAAATCTAAGGGGAAGTTCAAGAAAAATTTAGTGTGTTGGAAATGTAAGACAGAGGGTCATATAAAGAAGTATTGTCCAAACAAAGACAATGAAGGAGCGAATGTGGTGAATCCAAGTGAGGAGTATGATGACTTGTGCTTGTCTGCTCATACAGAATCGAGGTCAGATCTGTGGTTTGTGGATTCAGGGGCTTCGTTCCATTGCACTGCTCGCAGAGAATGGTTTGAGAATTATGTCCAAGGTGATTTTGGGCATGTGACTGTTGGTAATGGGCAGGAATGCAAGATTGTCGGTAAGGGACAATTCAGTTGAAGTTGCACAATGGTGGAAAGTTGCTTTTACAAAAGGTCAGGCACATACCATATTTGAAGAAGAATTTGATATCTGCTAGCAAACTGGATGACGAAGTTTATCAAATCTCATTTGAGAGGAAACAGTGGAAGATCAGTAAAGGAGCAATGGTAGTGGTCAAGGGTGAGAGAGTGGGAACTCTATATTTACTCTCAAGCTCGGTGGATCACGTTGTTTCTTTGGCCACTGTGAAGAATGAGAAGGCTAGCTTATGGCATCAGAGGCTCGGTCACTTGAGCGAAAGCGGCATGAGGGTATTGCAATCCAGAGGTATGTTGACAGATATGAAAGATACTAATTTTGATTTCTGTGAGAACTGTGTGTTTGGAAAGCAGAAAAGAGTTAGTTTTATGAAGGATGGTAAGGAGAAGAAAACCGAGAGATTGGAGTTGGTATATACAGATGTATGGGGGCCTTTTTCGGCGAAGTCTCTTGGAGGTAATTCTTATTTTGTCACTTTCATAGATGATGCAAGTAGGAAAACATGGGTATTCGCACTTAAGCAGAAATTCGATGTCTTCAAGATTTTCAAGGTATGGAAAGCTCTTGTTGAGAATGAAACAGGTTTGAAGGTGAAATGTCTGTTGTCAGACAATGGTGGGGAATTTTGCAATAGGGAGTTCGATGACTATTGCTCTACCCACGGGATCAAGAGAGTGAAGACTGTACCGAGAACACCGCAGCAGAATGGCGTGGCTGAGAGGATGAATAGAACCATTTTGGAGCGAGCTCGGAGTATGAGACTACAAACAGGTTTGCCTTTGCAACTTTGGAGAGCCGCTGTAGATACGACAGTTTATCTGATCAACAGGAGTCCAACTAGTATTTTAGATGGAGGAATTCCAGAGGAGGTGTGGTTTGGTAAGACTGTAAATTATTCATTCTTAAAAGTGTTTGGTTGTATAGCATATGCACATGTGGATCATGAGATGAGAAAGAAGCTTGATTCTAAATCTCAGAAGTATGCATTCATTGGATACGGTGGCGACGAATATGGTTATCGCTTATGAGATTATGAGCATAACAAGCTAATTCGTAGTAGAGATGTAGTATTTAATGAGGACTGTATGTATAAAGACCGAATGGAAAGTAAGAGTGACAATACAGTAGAGAAAAAGCACTTGGAACTGGATGAGCCACAGGATGGGATGGATCCCATGGATAAAAGAAAGGAAGAAATATCTACATCTGAAGGAGAAGAAATGGCTACACCTGAGAATACACAAGTTTCAGATGAGACCGAACATGAAAGAGAGCAATTGACTGAAGCAGATGATTACAGTACTTTATCAGAGAGTGTTCCCATTTTGAGGAGGAGCACGAGGATAAGGAAGCCAATCCAAAAACTTTGTCTTCCATTATATCATGTTTTGTATACTGATGCAGGTGAACCAGAGAGTTACCAAGAGACTATGCAGGATAAACTTCATCTTAAGTGGGAGCAAGCCATGCGTGATGAGATGTCTTTTTTGGAGGAGAATCACACATGAGAATTGGTAAAGCGACCGAAAAAGATGAAAGTATTGCATAACAAGTGGATATACAGGGTGAAACATGAGGCAGGAGGGACACAAAGGTTCAAGGCTAGACTTGTGATGAAGGAATACGGTCAGAGAAAATGTATTAATTTCAATGAAATATTTGCACCTGTTGTCAAGATGACTTCTATCAGAACAATACTAAGTATTGTGGCTGTGAAAAGATTGTATTTAGAGCAGCTCGATGTGAAAATTGCTTTCCTTCATGGTGATTTGGAGGAGGAAATATACATGGAACAGACGGAGGGATATAAAGTTAAAGGAAAAGAGAATTGGGTATGTCGACTAAAAATGAGCTTGTATGGGTTGAAACAAGCGCCGAGGCAATGGTACTTGAAGTTCGACAAGTTTATGTTCGATTCGGGTTTTGCTAGAAGCAATTCAGATCATTGCGTATATCTACAAAAGTTTAAAGATAACTTTATTATACTTACTTTGTATGTAGATGATATGCTTATGGCAGGTACATGCATGAAGAAAATTAATGATCTGAAAAGGAAGTTGGCAGGGAGATTCTCTATGGAGGACATGGATGAGACTAAACAACTTCTTGGAATGCAAATTACCCGAGATAAGAAAAATAAGAAATTGTGGTTATCTCAGGAGGGATACATCAAGAAGGTGTTGGAGAGATTCAACATGGAGAATGCAAAATCGGTAACTACAGCTCTTGGTGGTCAATTCAAACTGTCAAAAGAGTAAGGTGCCAAGACAGATGAGGAGACGAGACACATGGAGAATGTGCCTTATTCATCGACCGTTGGGAGTCTCATGTATGCAATGGCGAGTACAAAACCAGATATTGCACATGCAGTGGGAGTAGTGAGTAGATTCATGAAGAACTCTGGGAAGGAACATTGGCAAGCGGTGAAGTGGATTTTCAGGTATTTGAAAGGTACTTCAAAGTATTGTTTGTGTTTTGGGGGTTATAACATTGATGTGCAAGGTTTTGTGGATTCGGACCATGCGGGAGATAAAGACAATGGCAGGAGCACCACAGGTTATATTTTTACTGTAGGAGGGACAGCGGTAAGCTGGGTTTCAAGACTACAATCAATTGTTGCTTTATTTTCAACAGAAACTGAGTATGTTGCAGCTGCAGAAGCAAGTAAGGAGTTTATTTGGTTGCAGCGATTGATGAGTGAGTTGGGTTTTGATGGAGTGGATTGCAGGTTGTTCAATGATAGTCAGAGTGCAATTCATCTTGCTAAGAACTCAGCGTATCATTCACGGACTAAACATATTCACTTGAGATATCACTTCATTAGATCCTTGTTAGAGGATGACCAATTGAAGTTGGAGAAGATTGATGGTAGAAAGAATCCTGTAGATATGTTGACAAAACCGGTTGATGGGAAAAAATTGAGCTATTGCTCAATTTTGGTGCATTTGTGTTGAATGCTGAAATTGGGACTTTAAACGATCGAGGTAAAAGTTTTGGACACTAGGATTATCATGTACAGAGATTACAATCTTTGCAATGGGTCTCAAAGTGGGAGATTGTTGCTAATGGAGCCCATTGCCGCAGCGGGCTTCGGTCAACCGAAACGGGTCCAAAACCGGCCCAAACCCATTATGATATAATATAAATATGGGGTTGTGGTGCTAGGGTTTGTTAGAGCCGAAAAAAATGAGCCGAAAAGAAAAGCCGCAACAAATAAAAAAAGAAGCAGGGAAATTAGCCTGCTGCTTTTGGCCTAAGAAAATAATTGAGGTTGCTAATTATTTTTGGGTGGAGGCAAGGGCGGCTGCTGCTCGGCTTTTCCAGAGTTGTTTGGTTCGGCCAAAACAAATAGGAGGAAAGGAGCGGTTTTTCTTTGGTGAATCTTTGATTTTTTCGGCGGTCAAAGCAAAGAGGTAAATCACTGCAACAAGAGGTTAGAGTTTTGATCTCAAAATCTTGTGTGATTTCTTTGTGATTTCTCTTGTGGTTGAGAACTAGAAAGTTGTAATCATCTTTTGATATAGTGGAAGTTTTTCGATCGTGTCCTCGTGGACGTAGGCATATTGCCGAACCACGTTAAAATCTGCATGTTCTCTGTCTCTGCTATTTTTCTCTTCAGTTAACTATTTGATTTCGCTGGTTGTTGCATTAGTATTATTCCGCTATCTTTTGCTAACAACTACCACCTAGTCAGGTGGGACCAAGTATGTCAGAGTGAGTGCATGATATTGACTCCAAGGTGCTCATGGAAAAGTGGTGGTGGAGAATTCTAAAAATACCGAGGATCGCATGGTAAGCTTAGTATTAAGGAAGAAATATGGGCCATGCTAGGGGCATGGCTTGGATGTCATTAAAATTCTTCAAATCTCTTGGGGTGGGTTTCTGGTAATGAATGATTGGAATAATAGAAGTTTTCTATACAACTATCATATTCCTTTTAAAAACAACAAGGATGTCAATTTATGGGGTGACAAGTCGAGAGAGAACTCTTGTTTAAAAATAGCTTCCATAACAGATACATACTAGTGTGTAGGAAAGATGATTTGGTAGTAGACAGCTATTATAGGGGCCAATTCGGGCCACCATTAAGGCACTTTAGGGATATTAACAATGAAATAGGAGATACATACCAGCATATCAGCTACAGGAAGCGCACCTCTATTTTTCACTTAAAGAAAATTGATAGTAAGAAAAGGTGAGGAAAAATCGCAACTTTATAAAATCAAGCGTTATAAGAGATAGAATATAGAGTTCTTCTCAAACAATATGAAAAATTCATATTAATGTTACACTCGATAAAAATCACAATTTTCTTTTTAATCTGGGAAGCTGTGAAGCTGGAAACCGAGCTAGAGCGACTCTTTGGCTTTGTTTTGATAATAACCTTAACATGGAGATTGTGAGGAAGATCATAGAAGATGAGAGGAGGCTTACTTGTTGGAGATATGTTGTGGAAACATAGCAAGAAATCTATTGTGGATAGTAGCAAGAAACCCTTCACGGCGATATGAGTCTTCTCCTTGACAAGCTTGATATGAAATCTCTCTTTTTGAACACAACAATGTAGAAGAAGATGGAGAAGTTGATTTTGTTGACGTAAAGATCTTGTACTTGACGGCTCCTTGGGGATTCATTCAATTATTAAAACTTTTTGAAACCCTCTCAAAGTTGAATATCATAAGACATGTATAAAATTTCGTAGATCTTCAAATCCTTCAATTAATCATGGCCTTTAAAATGAATTCAATTCTAAACCAGACCATCTAAAGACTCCTTCCAAATTTTTTTATTGGAAACTCCTTCCAAATTTTTTTATTGGAAACAATCATACCTTAAAAAGAAATCAATTTGCCAACTCAGCAGTCCAAAAAATTGTGTCCTAAAACCCACATGTGCTTTTTAGCATGACCGCCATCAATGGCTGGTTAAGTTGCCATTGATAGTGGGACTACCATCGATGGCAATTTCAAACCCTATAGCAAAGGGTAAGCTCAGGAAAACGACCCATGATTCATGGACTTCTACCATATATGACCAGCCATCGATGGCACTGCCATCGATGGCTCCATCGTGAGCCATCAGTATAGCTCCACTATTTGTAACTTTTGACTTAAAGGTCCAATCAAGACGATTAAAAAACCATTAGAAAGAGAACTCAATACTCCACAATTTCTCTAGAGATTTTCCAGTCCAATTTGCATCATGATCAAACTGGACCTGAAGTAGATGTGCTGCCCATACTTCAATCGAACCTGATTTCATGACCGTAGACCCTATCCATGATCTCCAATCTTCATCTTTTTAGTGCCTACGAACTCGAGTTGGGTATGATGGATGCCATAGGATGGGTTTAGCATAATTCAGGAGAGTAAAATTTAGCTTCCCAATATAAGATTACAAGATCTAGGAGAGTTTGCAGTATGTTTGTCCCCATTATTTGGGAGATGAGGGGATCGATTAAGGTTAGGGGCCTTAGGGCTTTCCTCTAGCTATTTTCCCTAGCGACAATATTCACTTTGGACATGTTGTAGAAAAGAGGATGGTGGAGCTCTAGTATTTACCATCTCTATGCAGAAAAGGAGGAGAACTTGAAACGTTTGTTTTTCAAATGCCCATTTGTAGGAATTTAATTTGCGATTTCTTTTTGGCTGCAAGACAATATTGTTTGACGATAGTTCGTGTTTATGGGATTTAGGGGGTTGGGGGTGGAAAGAAGGATCCATGTATGCTTGTTATGCCATAGGTATCCTAAGTTCCATTGTTTGGAATTTGTGGTTAGAGAGAACTAATAGAATTTAGAGATTTAATGAATAATTTTCTATCTTAATGCGATAAAATTGACGATGACATCTTAGTTTTAGTCTGGGCAAATACTGCCCAAGAAGAGATTAGATCAGTAGTGTGAACACGGCTATCACAGAAGGATCGCTACAGGTGGCTGGATCTATGATTGCTTGTTGACCCTCAAACATCGTCAACAAAGGAAGAAGGGACACAGATCCCTACAATAGATGCAGTGTGAGCTTGAAGGATTGACTAGAGACAAGAGAGGCATGGGCTCTAATCACATGTCAGGAGGACAAACAATGGCTCCTTTTATGATTGATTGCAGTTCTATGCAATTTCTTTCTTTATGTATGACACTCCTTAGTGGACACTGCTATACATGACCTATATTAAAAGTTTTGTTTCGTAAATTCCCAACTAATAGAGTACAGGTGACACTAGTCCACCGTCTTTGCTAAAAAAATGTACACCTACACAGACATGAAGATTTTTATAACTTTTACCAGTTATTAATTGCAAACATTGTTTTTCTTAACAATGAATCAATGTTTTAAAGGTGAAGGTGAAGCAAAGATGACAAGATGCTTCATCATCAAGGTGAATGGTGACAAGAAAGTGCTTGCCAGAGTGACACCATAGAGTCATCAAGTACAGCGACTTTGTCTTCATCACCTCAGACCAAAGGCTTTGTTGGGGATTAAGGGTTTGAAGCTGAGAGATGGATTGGTTCAGGTAATCTAATTTCCAACCCTTTATCCTTAAAACGTTGGCTTGGTCTAAATTTTAGGGGCCTGGCCCTTTATTATTAGATTATGGAACATTGCCTTGTCCAGAGGGGACTAGAGATGTTCAAAGTTTTTAAAGAAAATTACACCAAAATCCAATATGTACTTAAATGATGCACAATACTACTGAGTATATAGCATAGCAGGCGACGATTGTTAGGCGACAGGAAATGCATATCAAGTGTAGCATAGGAGTCGACGATCATCAAGCAATGCACGGTGCCTATTAAGTGTAGCATAACTTGTCAACAATCGCCAATTAACAAACAACGCCTATTAATCTACACCTCTACCTTCCTTCTCCCTGTCAAAAAAAAAAAAAAAAAAAAAAAAAAATAGAAAAAACTACGAACAGACAGGGGAGAGTAAAGCAATTTTTGCCTCAGCTCCATCATCATCGGCATTTTTGCTCGGGGGCAAGGTGGGAGGCCGGGCACGACCTGCAACCACGTCACCATCTCCGATGGACTTTGGATGGAGATGGCTTGGTCGGGGGAAAAACAGAGAGGAGATCTCTAGTGAGGAGACAAAAATCCGAAACACAGAAGGAAAAGTTGGTCAGAGGTGGTAAGGGAGTCGCCGGTGAAGGGGGTTCATCCCTCTTCTTTCTCGGTGCTCCCCCCCAACAAGTATCCTCACATTGACTGCAAAAGTTCATATTCTGGGAAAGAAGTACTGGCACTTCTTGCGGCTGCTAGAGGAGAATCCTCTAGCACTCTGAAGAGAGACATTGAACAGCAGGCAGTGTTCTAAATATCGGATACCGATCTCGTACTGGTCAGCAAATTACATACCGGTTACCGGATACCGGACATGATATCGCGATATGACCCAAAATACCGGAGTGTCATATCGGTGTCATACCGGTTAAAGAATAATCATATAATTGGTTATATAGAACATAATAAAATACATAAAATAAGTTTATAATACCTACATTGGCTTATTTACATTCAACTTACGAATCTGCAGATACCGTTTAGAACGTTCGCATATGCACAGAGCGACATACAATCATAAAATTAAGAAAAATAAGTTTTCAAGATAAAAGAAAAGTGTTTCAATAATATATAAGTGATATAATTTATAAAATTACAATATTGTCCTTTAAAACATGCTAGAAAGTTTAAATATCAGTCTTTACAACATATTTTCTAGCTAGATTCAGAGTCGACTAGTTCATTTGATGGCAAACTGTCATCATCATCTGATAACGAATCTGATGATGATGTGTCAACTTCTTCCTCATCGTCATCATCTGATACGTGTCGCTGCTTAAACTTTGAAGATGATGATACTTTTTCCTTTGAAGTTCTACTACTCTTCGACTTAGATGTTTTAACTCTTTTACTCTTTCTCTTCTTCGGATTAGCACTCATAATAATTGACACCTGTCGAAAAGTCAATTGTTCTCCAGGAAAGACTTCATCATCACTAGTCTCATAAGGATCGCCATTCTTTTTCTTAGGCATGAACCACTCGGTGACCTTTTCCTCTTCATTGTATGCTACTAGTGGATCTCTGTTTGGAATTGAAAATTTGCTCTTGAGCCTTGCATTGAATTTGACAAAGACTAAGTCATGCAATTTCTTGGAACTTAGCCTATTTGTTTTCTTCGTATGCACCTAAATAAAAAATAATCACATGAATTTCGTTTAGAACATATCTATTTGGGAGAAAGAAATATTTAATTAGAAAAGTTAAAATTGTAATACCATTTCAAATGTGCTCCAGTTCCGTTCACAACCCGAAAAACTGGTTGTCAGGCTCAAAATTCTCATTGCCATAATCCTCAATTCGGGAGCATCTGTCCCGTAGAATTGCCACCATTAAGCTAGCGATGAATATTTAGAAATAATTATTAGTTATTTAATAATTTCTTTAATTAAAAATTGATTGAATTTTGCAATTCTTAAATTGAAATACCTGAATTAATGATTCTCTTTACTGCTGCCCTTGCAAAAGACATTCCAAATGATCCATTTTGATTTTCATACATTGGGAGCTGCTGTGCAATTTTATCAATTCTATCATGATCATTTGAATAGAATCTGTGCATCACGTCAACGAAGCCCGACATGAACGACCCATCAGCATCAATCTCAGGCTGTTTCGCATAGTAATACAAAGGGTTCAAGAAATATCCAGTTCTATGCAGAGTACCTTTAAGTTTTTCCTCCCATCTCCTATCAATAATCTTCCATATTGGAAGATATTTTTTCTCTTCACCCCCTAGAGCATATGTTATTTCCTCTTTAGCAGTCTCTAGCTTACCATACAGAAAGCCCATTGAAGAGACCTTGTCCCCATCAACTTTACGCAAAACTTTCACTAGTAGAGTGAAACTTTTAGGGCAATGTTTATGTTGTCCCAAAATTTATTGTTAGCAATTATTTCTGCAAGCTAAACATTCATAAAAAAATGTATTAAAAAAATATGAATAACGTATAATTTAAAATTATAAAATAAATTTTTTATTAATTAAAATAAATCCTTTTTGCCTGCATCTGTTCTGGAAAGAGTGCAATCCATCCAGTCATCAGAAATAAATATATGTTGCAGCTCCTTCTTCTTCTCTCTGATTGATGATAAAAAGAGAAATGCCGTGGCAAACCTAATTGTACCCGGCTTTATTAGCTCTCCATCAATCACCTTCCTCATTATATCTAAAGATTTGGTATGACTGTATATGTACACGAAGACTGATCTCCCCATCATAATTGCACTTCGGATATGTTTAATCTTTCCAATATCCGCAAGTATCAGATTAACTGTATGTGTTGCACAAGGTGTCCAAAATATATTTGGATGCATCATAGCCAATATGTTTGCTGCAGCCATATTGTTCGAGGCATTATCTGTCACAATCTATACAACATTTTCGCGCCAATCTCGTTAATTCCCCTCTCCACAAATTTGTGGATATAACTGCCATCGTGTCTCTCAGAAGATGCATCTTGAGACAATAAGAAGACTGTACTGGCCGGACAATGTACAACGATATTCATTAAACTTCTTCCTTTCCGATCCGACCATGCATCAGTCATTAAAGTGCAGCCATTTGTTCGGCAACTCCGTTTGAATGATTCAAGAGTTGCATTTGTCTTCTTGATCTCTCTTTGGAGGCAAGTCTTGCTTAGCTCGTATGGGCTAGGAGTCTGTAAGTTTGGTCCATACATGCCAATGGTTTGGACCATCTGCATAAAAACTGGCTACGTAGCAATATTGAATGCAAGCCCTCCTTCATAAAAAAACCTGGCAATGTATAGAATTGCATCGTCTCTGGCCTTTTTTCTGGAGGCTGATGGCACGGTAGGCTGTTTTTGAGCTGCTTCTACTGCTTCCTCGACCGATCGAATTGCAAATTGATCCATTGGTCCTGTTGTTTTGCGGGAAGATTGACATGTTGTTTTGCGAGAAGATGACTCCTCTCGAGTTGTCTCCTCATCTTCTTCTTCCCAACACGAACTTTTTTTAACAAATTTTGAAGTTCTGTTTCTTTCCCTTCCTTTACTTCTCTAGTTTTACTTAGCATTACCAGAGCTTTCTACTTCACGTCATCTGGGACCAGGGGACAACCTCTGACATTCCCGCTGACATGACCTAAATGTTCCATCAAGCGGGTAATGCCTCCTCCATATTCATTCTTACAGAAATTACACTCCACTTTATTGGGTTTATTGGGTACTTTTTTCCCCCATTCCCAAACTGGATCTTTACCTCCTCGTTTCTCTTGGACAATAGAAACACCAGAAGAGGACATCTTTCAAGCTATTTCTGACCTCAAAAAAGTAGAGTGAAAAAAGACAAACAATTAATTGATTAAATAGCTAAATAATTGTTGCACTTAATTTATATTAACTTAATCTATTTAAGAATTCAAGTTTTTACTAAAATAAATAAACTTAATAAACATAATCTAAGTTAAAAAAATAATCATATAAATGCTATGTGTATTTATGTGTATTCACTGTTTTAAAACACTGCAAATATATGTCAATATTTACAATACATGCTATGTGATGTCTCATACTCGTCCCATGTATTTCGCATCAATTTGTATCATATACAGTTGCAATCTCCCTTCACTTTAATGAACAAAACTAAACTTATATTTTTTCACATAACCAAACCTAAAAAGCAGTGAATCTATAATTAAAGAATCTGCAACAACACTAGTGAAAATTGTATAAATAGTAAACAAAACAAAACTTATATTATTTCACATCAATTTGCATCTATACTAAGAAAATTGTATTAAATTGAATATGCTACTACATTCACTGTACCCATCATGTTTAAGACATAATTAAAAAAATTATAATCTGCAACAGTGAATCTAGCATGAAACAGTGAATCTGCAACAACAGTGAATACATATAAATAGTAAATACTCAAATTTACAAATTTTATCTAGCGTGAAACTTATACACACAAAATCATTTCTTGAATCACTGATACACACATAAATAAAGTTACTAATTTATATTAACTTAATCTAATTAAGAATTCAAGCTTTTACTAATCATTCTAATTCAAATTATATTAGCTAATTACTCGAATTGCTTTGTCCAGTAATCCAATAATCCAGTCCAGTAATTCTACTAATTCTTGTAATTGCACATGCTATAATGTAACTTGTAAGCATATGAAAGTTTATCTAAAATAATCTATTTCTTCCTTTACTAAATACTAATACAAATTTACAAATTTTATCTACCATAAAACTCATACACACAAACACACAAATGTAGTGAATTCGAATCACTGATTTACACTGAATCAGTGATTCGATTCACTGATTCAGTGTGAATCAGTGATTCGATTCACTGATTCAGTGTGAATCAGTGATTCGGTTCACTGATTCACACTGAATCAGTGAATCGAATCACTGATTCAGTGTGAATCAGTGATTCGAATTCACTGTAGACTACAATTCACTGACTCACTGTCACTGGCCGAAGCCCTGCTGCCCTAGGCATCAATTCCAAACTGAAAAATGAAAATTTCCTTGCTCATTCATAATTTAAAAACTCAAATACACTAATTACAATGACAAACTAAAATTTAAAAGGAACTTAGACTAGCATTTAAACAAAAATTTAAATAAAATTTAAAATCATAGAACTTACCAAAATTAAAGGTCGACGATGCTAGAAGGCACGCAAGAGGAAGAGGAAGAGATGGATCGTCGGCAACGTGAGCCGGAGAGACGGCGATGGACGAAACCCTAGATTCGGTTGCTCCGGGAGAGACGGCGACGGCGATTCACTAAGAGAAACGGGCGATCGACCAGTTGAGGAGGATGGAGAGCCGGAGAGGCGGCGATGGAAGCGGATACCGATGATAGCCAAGGTGACGAGGAGTGGGGAGCTCGGTCGCGACGGAGGAGATTAGGAATTTAGGATTTTTTTGTTCGCAAACAGGGGAGCTATCGGATTTTATATTTTTCCTGTCGGATCGGTCTAATGGGTTAATGGGTTTCAACCGCAATCGTAACCCGTTAACAAAAAAACCGATAATTAGTCATACCGGCCGGTTTTTCACATACCGGATACCGGCCGATATATCGCCACGTGGCCGATATATCGGCCCATACCGGTCAAAAACGATATGCGATAAAAAAACCCCATATCGTCTCGTTTCTTTGTAAAAAACGAGTTATCGGCCGGTATACTGATATACCGATCGATATTTAGAACACTGACAGTAGGATAAATGACAAACAGTCAAATCCCGCAACACACTCAGAAAAGAGCGAACCACTATTCCTGCACAAAATAGCGGAGGAGGGATGAAGAGGAAACTTTCCCCCGCTAGAAAACCAGCACCTGGCAGCCCCGAGGCATGCTGGATCTGCGGGAAACTAGGCCACTTCAAAGATGAATGCCCGTTCATCAGATGTAGATTCTGCAAAGTATTGGGGCACCGAATTGGAGAGTGTCCAGTAGCACCAGCCAGGAAGGAGGGGGTCCAAGGAAAACCATCTTGAATTGGGCAAGGACTGAAACGCAAAGAACCATATCAACAAGCACTCCTATCCCAAAACACCTTGAAGACAACCACAAATAACCCACAACCAAAACCCGTGGCTTTCATCCCGATGTCAGAATCGGCCATGGCCGAGAAAATACTATTGAACAAGACGGTAGGGGTGATATATCCAGGAAAAGGCAACCCAACAGGAGGGGATATCATAGAGACACTGAAATCTTTAACCCCCGAATTCACAAACCACCACTGGAGATTGGATAAGAAAGGTTGCAAATTTTTAGCCCAATTCCCTTCAAAGGAAGGGTTAGCTTTTGCGAAAGCTAAACAAGTGATCATATGTCCAACAACAGGGGCCGAATTCAAAGTTCTCGGATGGTCAGGGGATGAAGATTCCCAAAATTACTTGTTCGCAGTTATGGCTTGGATAGCAATTCATGGCATCCCGTTGCATCATTGGAACAGAACTAATATAAGCAAATTGCTCGCTAAATACGCTCATGTACTGGATGTTAGCGATCAGACAACCAGGAGGGTTAGTCTAGACTTTGCTAGGGTTCTTGTGGGTTGCGACGACCTCGCAAAAATTCCTCGAAAATTCTATGTGGTCATAGGTGAACATCTCTGTCTGATCAAAATTGAAATTACATGCAAC
This sequence comes from Dracaena cambodiana, assembly GCA_036321105.1. Lineage (NCBI taxonomy): Eukaryota > Viridiplantae > Streptophyta > Magnoliopsida > Asparagales > Asparagaceae > Dracaena > Dracaena cambodiana. The sequence continues at coordinate 9,052,379 of JAYEPQ010000005.1, forward strand.
TTTGATAAGATAGACCATATCTCACCAGAGTGCTGCCTTCCGATCACTCTCCCGCTCACGGTGGAGGGAATAGCGGCACCTGCAATCGGCGTGGCCGGCTCGTCCGACCAACCGCCGTGCGGCATCACTATCCCTCCCGCCGGTGCGCGGAGGAACTTCACATGGAAGAGGGTCGAAACCAGGCTTGGATCCGATGGGCAAATCATGAACACCAACAGTACTCTACCATCTGGCTGTACGGAGAGTACGTCAGAGCCGAAGGGACTACAGAACTTCAAGGGGAAAAAATCCAAATCTCAGTTTGAGACTGAAAACCCTCTGGGTAAGAACCGTGGACAACCAGATCGGCCAGAAGGGTCAGATCGAGATCACCAGCAAGCAAGAGGACACAACACAGAAGAAGAAAGAGGGTCAGAGCTACAACTAGGCTACTCACAAATCGATGAACAGGGATCCAATCTCAATATCATTTGCCGAGATTCCAAAGGTAGGTTAATTTTGGACCTGGCGAAGTGGGAGCGCTCAGAGAGGGAAATCCCGAATAAAGAACGAGGGGACCTTTCGGAGATGGATGAGGACAAGGAGAGCAGTGGGGGTTGGCAGGAACCAAGACCAGAGCTCAAGATAGGAGGCGAACCACATTTATTGCAACTGGGGCGAGCAACAGAGCGGTTAGAGAAGCTCAATCAGAGCAATGGGAGAGGTGGAGCCCCGGAGGAGATCAGGAGTTCAGGGAAGAAAGAAGAAAAAATCCCGCCGCCCAAGGAAGGGAAAGGAGCAGCTGACAGAGGCCAATTAATGAGATTAGAGGAATGGGAGGCTCGAGAAGACAGAGGACTCAGCTCACATTTAATAAGCCAGGAGGGCGCGGGAACCAATAAGCATAGGGAAGAAATTGACTCCGGCAATAAGGAGGAGGGGGCCCACTCTAAAGGCAAGATTATCCAAGATACGGCAGGAGAAGAACAAAGGCAAAATATAAACAATGAAGTAGAAGATTTCCACAAGGCCCAGTCAGATACAAAGGGAACCCAGATTGAAGGTTGCTCCAATACAAATACTAGTGATTATTTGGGCCTTCTCACACACCTCAAAAATCTGGACAAAGATTTTGCCAGGAATACAATAGCAAAATTATTAGAGAATGTGATGAAGGGAGAACAGACCAGATTACCTATGAAGACACGGCGTAGACAGGCCTCCCGTCTTCCAAAGAGAGTACGTGACAGGAAAAAACTTCAGATTCAGTCCAGTACCCATGACCTGCACGAAATTTCTCCAGGAAAGTTAACCATGCCTCCAATGGACGCTCTACAAACAAAGGAACCAGAAGAAGAGGAAGTCACAGGACCGCTTCAGCTACAACAAAGGCCACAGAGGTTACAAACAAAGATCCATAACAGGAAGAGGGGACCCACAAAATACAAATGATCCCTGAAATCACTCCAAACAGACGGAGCAGGAGACTGGAGGAGAAAAGGGGAGGCCAACAGTATAAGGCTGGACAGATTGCTGTATCGGCTGCCAGACGCAAAGCACTCATTTCGGAACTTGCCTCAGGTACTTATCATTTAAATTTTGATATACTTAAATTAATTCCCGATAATGAGTTAATCTCTGCAGCCAAGATATGTGATATTGACATAGGACAAGAGGATATAGAGACTAATAATATTCTTTCACAACTTAGATCGTTAGACGACCCTAAGTTTAGAAAGGAGAATGATTTGAGGGTTTAATACCCACCAATGGTGGAGAAGTTAGGTCAACAGAACCCAATGAACTGTATGTTCTGGAATGTTAGGGGTTTGGGTAGCCCAATCAAACGTCGCATGGTAACAGAAGTTATCCGAAACAACAAAATTGACATAGCTTGTTTGGAAGATACCAAACTAACTAATCCGTTTCAGAAAATACTAAAAACTATTGGTCTCAATAACTCATTTAAGGTCCATTATAAAAATGCCTGTGGTGCATCAGGTGGGCTCTTAATTGGCTACAATTACAAATTTGTCCTATTAGACACTTGGAAAGGACAGTTCTCATTCTCAATAAGGATGAAGAGACTCTATGATGGATGGATCCAAACAACCACCGTAGTCTACGGACCGAATGACACTCACTCACGTCCTCTTTTTTGGGAGGAACTTCGGAATATAAGGAGTAGATGGAGCTCTCCTTGGATCATAGGAGGGGATTTCAATATCAATCGATTCATTCACGAAAGAAGAGGAACGGATCGTCATCCACGAGACAGAGAGATGTTCAATGAGGTCATCTCGGCTCTTTAGCTTATCGACCTCCCATTGACCAACCGTCAATTCACATGGTCGGACATGAGGAAAAATCCAAACTTAGCCAAATTGGACAAGGTACTAATTTGCCAGGACTAGGATATGCAATTCCCCCTCTCGGATCTCAAAGCACTTGAGCACATCACCTCTGATCATGTACCAATTTGCCTAGACTCTAGAGAACACCAAACACGCCAGAGAAGATTCCATCTGGAGAAATGGTGGCTAGAACATGAGGTCCATAAACTTATCAGGGAGAGCTGGTCATAACAAACCTCAGGAGCAGACGCTACGAGTAACATATGTATTAAATTTCGACGTCTGCAAAGAATATTATGGAGATGGGAGAAAAGACATCGTCTCTTATTACGGGAGCTCAAAACTAAATTACTAGAAGAAATAGACACTCTGGAGAGACATGAAGAGACAAGATCTCTCAACGGGGAAGAGAGTTCTAGATTACTTGATATCCGAAAAAATATAGAAGAAATTTATAGAAACGAGGAGATAATGTGGAAACAAAGAGCACGATGCAAGTGGTTAAAAGAAGGGGATGCTAATACTACATTCTTTCACAAATCTGCTTGCATGCACAACAAAGTCAATAAGATTGATGAACTACAATCTGAAGAAAGAGTTATCCGTGGACCCCAATTACATGACCATATATACCAGCATTTTAAAAGGTTGTTCGGGACAAAGAACATTTTCAGGTTACAAATACAGAGGAATGCCTGGCCCATCTACCCGAACTTACAAGAATTGGAGCTCGAGATCCAAGAAGAAGAAATTAAACGTGCAGTTTGGGAATTGGGGCCTGAAAAGGCACCAGGACCGGATGGATTTCCTATGTTCTTTTACAGGACTTTCTGGGAAACAATTAAGGTTGATTTTAAAAGAGTGATTGACGAAGTCCACCAAAATTCTGCCAGACTTGACAAAATCAATTACTCCCTCATCACACTTATACCCAAGAGGGACCAAGTGGAGCGGATCGGGGATTACAGACCCATTGCCTTGGTGAATTGCTCTATTAAAATCATCACAAAAATCCTTTCCAACAGACTTGCACCCATATTACAGGTTATGATTGGGGATTATCAGACTGGATTTATCGCGGGAAGGAACATATTGGAAGGAGTAGCAACAGCACATGAGATCATACACCACTGTAAAAAGTCCAAGTTGAATGGTTACATCCTCAAACTCGACTTTGAGAAGGCTTATGATATGGTAGAATGGGACTGTTTATTTGAGGTTCACGCCTCCGAGGATTTGGAGAAAAATGGGTCTCATGGATAAGGGAGTGGCTCACAACTGCCAAAACATAGATACTAGTTAATGGGGTAGCAGGTAAGGAAATAGTACTCAGGAGGGGATTACGGCAAGGTGACCCACTCTCACCACTTTTATTTACTCTCGTCGCTGATGGCCTCAACATGATGTTTAGAAAAATGGAAACTGCAGGCGTAATAAAAAGCCTCGCAGGTTCTATCTCCACATCATATATCAACCTCCAATATGCAGATGATACACTCATATTTGGAGGTGATAGTCTCTGTGAGGCAATACACATCAAATGGGGACTTCGCTGTTTTGAGGCATAGTCAGGGCTGAGGATCAACTTTTCCAAGAGTTCCCTAATATGCCTAGGATACAAAAACCTTACTATGAATTTTATTCTAGAAATATTCAGTTGTAAGGAAGAAAGTTTTTCGATGAAATACCTGGGAATTCCTATCAAGCCCGGAAAACTCTCCAAACAAGATTGGTACTCTCTGTTAGATTGTTTCGAAAAGAAACTAGAAAGCTGGAGAGGGGGACTATTATCTTTAGGGGGTCGGGTTGTCATGCTCAACGCAGTTCTCTTATCTCTCCCTCTATACTACATGTCCTTCCTACTACCGTGCTGGGTCAGAAACAAAATTGATCACATCAGAAGGAGATTTCTATGGAATGGGACGTCCAATTCCAATAAATATCATCTTGTTTCTTGGAAACAGGTCTGCAGACCTAAGACTGCGGGGGGCCTTGGTGTTCTAGATTTGAGAACTTTCAATCTATCTCTAATGGCTAAATGGTGGTGACACTTACTCACTCGCCCCGAGGGGAACCTCCAGAAACTCATGCATGCCAAATACTGTTCCCGCAAAGATACATGGTATGCAACGGATAAAACCTCATTAAATTCTTGCTACTTCTGGAAAGGGATGATCAAGATCAAACACATCGTATGGCCTAGTTTGCAATTTAGACTAGGAAATGGTCGAAAAATTGCATTCTGGCATGATCGATGGTGTACACAACTCCCCCTCAAAATCCTGTTTCTCGCAGCTTTTGAATTATCCTTAGATAATGATGCAGTAGTTGCCTCCCATTGGGGAAGAACGAGATGGCAATTAAATCTAGCACATACTATGTCAATACTGGAGGAAACACAGGTCCGTGAAGTAAAGACCTTTTTAAACGAAATAACACCACCCGGGACACACAATGATCAACCCATATGGAGATGGTACAAGAATAGAGTATTCTCGGTAAAATCCACATACCGCCAGTTTATGAATAGTGGAGTCAGCACTAAGGACACATTTTGGATATGGAATACAAAGTGCCCATTGAAGGTCAAGATATTGCTTTGGCTAATCCATAAGAATGCGCTACTCACATGGCCAGCACTACAAAGGCGTGGTTGGTCAGGACCCAACTTTTGTGTCCTGTGTAGCAAGGACGGAGAATCCACCAACCATTTATTACTAAAATGTAGCTTCACTAATCATCTCTGGATTCGCTGTGCAAGATCTCTAGGGATAAATTTAAATATAGAGGAGGAAAATTATATAGGGGGTAGACTATCTCTGGTTAGCCACCCATCAACCCCAGCCAGAACCCTAACAGCAGCCTTGTGTTGGAATGTTTGGTTGGAGAGGAATAATAGAATTTTCAACTCTGTTGCTCCCTCATTACATACTTGCACTCGCCTAGTCATGCATGATTTTTTTCTTTGGACAGATATACCTTCCGATGAGGAGTGTATACATATCTCAGGGGGTTCTTCTGAAGATAAACTGGACTCTCCTGACCATACTTGAGCCGCAGTCCTTCCGCTTTGCACACTATGAGAAAATTGTTGAATGGAACTCTTGTAGCCGAATGGACTTTTTGTAGCTTCTATGTATCATTTCTTTTCTTTTTTGGGATTTTTGCAACTAATGTATTATTAGAATCACTCATATGAGTGATCGTACTTCGTTACTCTTTGTATGGTTCTGTTATCCACTTGCTAATGGAACACGGAGGGCTCACACCCGCCGTATTATTTAAAAAAAAAAATCCAATATGTACTTGATATGTATTGGGCATGTCTCAGTGTCGTATCAGTGCTGAATCGGACATGGATGCATCCCTCAATATCCGGTGTCAATGCTTCACCATTTATAACTCCGTTTGGAGTTAGAGTCATTATGTTCTTACTAATGCAGTGTGGCGGGACTAGTCCTCATTTTTTTTTCCCTATCAAAGCGAGAGAGAGAATAATTTAAGTAAAATTTTAATTTATTGTAACACCCTGAGTAAGGACTTTGAAGGAGGTTACCATCCTAGTACTAATCTTGCTATAACATGCTGAATTCTAGTGTTTTTCCTTGATTCCTCAATGACAAGTACTAGTCTTTACTTCATATGATATAATTTTTTTTTTGAAATGAAAACGATGAGAATATGATATAATTATACGGGATAGCCATCATCCTTCGAATCATTTATGTTGTAGCTCTAACTTATGTCCTACATGCTAGGTGTTTCAACTAGAAACTGTTGTTGTTGGAGCCCTATTGTCGCAGTAGGTTCAGTCCGCCTAAACGGGTCCAAAACCGGCCCACAAAAGTATTGTAGAGATTTAACCTAATCTCTATTATCTTTAAATATGGGTGGCTACTATTGGGTGGTTGCTAATTGAGTTTTCTTTGGCCAAAAGAAAAATAAGGGTGTGGACAGAAGGGTTCAGCCAAAAGGAAAACAAGAAGAGGGGCGGCAGCTGCTGCTTTGATTTTCGACCGAAGAGAAGAAAGAAGGGGCGGCTTCCTTTTTTTTGGCTTTTGCGGCTGAAGCAAATTAGAAAGGGTGGCGGCTGTATCACAGGTGCATGATCATTGTATTCTTTTTGAGGTGAGGGTTTGATCTTGTATTTTGTGTGATTTCATTGATTTCTCTCTTGTGGTTGAGAGTGAGAGAGTTGTAATGTTTTATTTGATATAGTGGAAACTTTCGATCGTGTCCCTGTGGATATAGGCACATTGTCGAACCATGCAAATCTGTGTGTTCACTATTTCTATTTTTTTTCTTTCGGTTAACTATTATATTCTGCCGGTTGTTGCGTTGGTATTATTTATTTTTGCTAACAATTAGTATCAGAGCCTGGTTCGGATCAGATTTCGTTCAGATCGGTGTTGATTTTGAGTGGGAGTTATGGCGAAAGATAGGAAGGGAAAAATTAAAAAATTTGATGAGACAGATTTCCAATGGTGGAAGTTGCAGATGGAAAATTATTTATATCAGAAAAATTTACATCAACTACTGTTTGGAGAAAAACCAGAAAAGATGACTGATGATAAGTGAGAATTGTTGGACATGAGGGTTTTGACATAAATTCGATTGTGCCTGACAAAGCAGGTTGTGTTTAACATCTCCAAGGAGAAAACCACTTCAGGTTTGATGTTAGCGTTAGCTAAATTTTATGAGAAGCCGTCTACTTCAAATAGATTGTTTCTAATGAAAAAGTTATTTAACTTGAGGATACCTACTGATAGTTCAGTTGTTAATCATTTAAACGAATTTAACACATTATAGGTACAACTTGAATCCTTAGAGTTTATCTTTGCTGATGACATTAAAACTTTGATGTTTATGTGTTCGTTATCAGATTGTTGGAGTAATGTTGTTATGTCTATTAGCAATGCTTCCAATGCGGTTTTTAAATTTGATGATGTTGTGAGTACTATCATGAATGATGAATTGATGAAAAAGAGTATTGGTGAGAGCACAGTTTCTACAAATTCTGCTCTGTTTGTTGATAATGACAGAAGGAAAGGGGTAGAAATTTAAGCATGAAGTCAAAGCAAAACTCGAGATAAAAATCTAAGGGAAAGTTTAAAAAAAAATTAGTATGTTGGAAATATAAGACAAAGGATCATATGAAGATGAATTGTTCAAACAAAGAAAAGGAGGGAGTGAATGTAGTGAATCTAAGTAAGGAGTATGATGACTTGGGTTTGTCTTCTCATATAGAATCAATTTTAGATTTGTGGTTTGTACATTCAGGAGTTTCATTCCATTGCACTGCTCGCATAGAATGGTTTGATAATTATGTTCAAGGTAAATTTGGGCATGTGACTGTTGGTAATGGGTAGGAATGTAAGATTGTTGGTAAGATGACAATTCAGTTGAAATTGTACAATAATGGAAAGCTGCTTTTATAAGAGATCATGTATATACCAGATTTGAAGAACAATTTGATATTTGTTAGCAAGCTGGATGGCGAGGGTTATCAAATCTCATTTGAGAGGAAACAGTGGAAGATTAGGAAAGGAACAATGGTAGTGATCAATGGTAAGAGAGTGGGAATACTATATCTACTCTCAAGCTCAGTGGATCACGTTATTTATTTGGCCACCGTGAAGAATGAGAAGGCTACCTTATGACATCAGAGGCTCGGTCACTTGAGTGAGAGCGATATGAGAGTGTTACAATCCAGGGGTATGTTGACAGATGTAAAAGTTGCTAATTTTGACTTTTGTGAGAACTGTATTTGGAAAGTAGAAAAGAATTAGTTTTATGAAGGTTGATAAAGAGAAGAAAGCCAAGAGATTGGAGTTGGTGCATACAGATGTATGGGGGTTTTTTTCGGTGAAGTTTTTTGGAGGTAATTCTTATTTTATTATTTTAATAGATGATGTAAGCAGGAAAACATGGGTGTTTACACTTAAGCAGAAATCCGATTTCTTCAAGATCTTCAAGGTAAGAAAAACTCTTATTGAAAATGAAACAGACTTGAAAGTGAAATGTCTGTTGTCAGATAATAGTAGGAAATTTTACAATAAGGAGTTTGATGACTATTGCTCTACCTACGTGATCATGAGAGTGAAGACTGTACCGAGGACACCGCAGCAGAATAGAGTGGTTGAGAGGATGAATAGAACAATTTTAGAGCGAGTTCGGAGTATGAGACTACATGCAGGTTTACCTTTGCAACTTTGGGGAGCCGCTATAGATACGGCAGTCTATCTGATCAATAGGAGTCCAGCTAGTGTTTTAGATAGAGAAATTTCAGAGGAGGTGTGCTCTGGTTAGACTGTAAATTATTCATTCTTAAAGGTATTTGGTTGTATAGCATATGTACATGTGGATCATGAGATAAGAAAGAAGTTTGATTTTAAATCTCAGAAGTGTGTACTCATTGGATACGGTGGCGATGAATATGGTTATCGCTTGTGAGATTATGAGCATAATAAGGTGATTCGTAGAAGAGATGTAGTATTCAATGAGGGTTGCATGTATAAAGACCGAATGGAGAGAAAGAATGAGAAAACAGTTGAAAAAGAGCACTTAGAGTTGGATGAGCCGCAGGATGGGATGAATCCCATGGATGAAAGAAAGGAAGAAATAGTTATATCTGAAGGAGAAAAAAATGTCTACATTTGAGAAAGTTTCAGATGAGACCGAACAGGAGAAAGAGTCACCAGCTAAAATAGATGGTTCAGTTTTTCATCAGAGGAAGAGAGTGTTCCCAATTTAAGGAGGAGCACTAGGATAAGGAAGCCAATTCAAAAACTTTGTTTTCCTTTATATCATGTTTTGTATATTGATGCAGGTGAATCAGAGAGTTACCAAGAGTTTATGCAGGATAAGTTTCGTCTTAAGTGAGAGTAAGTCATGAGTGATGAGATATCTTCTTTGGAGGAGAATCACATATGAGAATTGGTGGAGCGATCGATAAAGATGAAAATGTTGCATAACAAGTGGTTATAAATGGTGAAATATGAGACATGAGGGATACAAAGATACAAGGCTAGACTTGTGGTAAAGGGATTCGGTCAGAGGAAATGTATTGACTTTAATGAAATATTTGCACCAGTTGTTAAAATGACTTTTATCAGAACAATATTGAGTATTGTGACTGTGAAAGGATTGTATTTAGAGCAGTTTGATGTGAAGACTGATTTTTTCATGGTGATTTAGAGGAGGAAATATACATGGAACAGCCGGAGAGATATGAAGTTGAAGGAAAAGAGAATTAGGTTTTGATGGAGTAGATTGTAGATTGTTCAGCGACAGTCAAAGTGCAATTAATCTTGCTAAAAACTCAGTGTATCATTCACGGACTAAACATATTCACTTGAGTTATCACTTCATTAGATTTTTGTTGGAGGATGGTCAATTGAAGTTGGAGAAGATTGAGGGCAGTAAGAATTTTGCAGATATGTTGAAAAAGCCGGTTGATGGGAAAAAGTTGAGTTATTGTTCAACTTTGGTGTATTTATGTTAAATGTTGGAATTGGGACTTTAAACGATCGAGATAAAAACTTGGTACGCTAGAATTATCATATATAGAGATTAAAATTTTTGCAATAGGTCTCCAAATGGGAGATTGTTGCTGTTGAAGCCCTATTGTCGTAGCGGGTTCAGTCCGCCCAAACGGGTCCAAAACCGGCCTATAAAAGCATTGTAGAGATTTAACCTAATCTCTATTATCTTTAAATATGGGCGGCTGCTATTGGGTGGCTGCTAAATGAGTTTTCTTTGGCCAAAAGGAAAATAAGGGTGTGGGCAGAAGGGTTCGGCCAAAAGGAAAACAAGAAGAGGGGGTGGCGGTAGCTATTTTGATTTTCGGCTGAGAGAAGAAAGAAGGGGCGACTTCCTTTTTTTGGCTTTTGTGGCTGAAGCAAATTAGAAAGGGCGGCGGCTGTAGTACAGTGCAAGATCATTGTATTCTTTTTGAGGTGAGGGTTTGATTTTGTATTTTGTGTGATTTTATTGATTTCTCTCTTGTAGTTGAGGGTGAGAGAGTTGTAATATTTTATTTGATATAGTAGAAGTTTTCAATCGTGTCTCCGTGGATATAAGCACATTGCTGAACCACATAAATCTGTGTGTTCACAATCTCTATTTTTTTTTTTCTTTCGGTTAACTATCATATTCCGCCGGTTGTTACATTGGTATTATTTATTTTTGCTAATATAAACCTCATCGTAGCTCTTATGAACAAGTCATTCTCACACGAGGAATGTCCCATTCAGTCTTGCAAGGATCATTGAAATATGCGTGTCAACAACTCACAAAAATTCAATTGTGTTGTAGTGGAATTACAAGTTACATTGTATTTTTGACCTTTTTCTGTTCGATTTTGTTCTCCCGTAAGAGAAGTTCGATGGACACTAGAGATAAATAGTAACAAACAAACTGATGAATAACTTAAATCGAAGTTCTTGAAGAAAACGTGGGCCTTCACAGCGCAATAACGTCAGGGTCTAACTGCATAAAGTGAGGGCTTTGATGAGCCACCTGAAGTAGTTCATGATCGTCACATGTGTCTCGATAACCTTCTAAGTCAGCTTCGGCATTCCTTAGAGCTGCTAAACAAAGTTCTTTCCTCCAGTCCTCCAAGTGTGGAAACTCACAAGTATCTCCATATTTATCACAATACTGTCATGAAAATATTGAAGAGATTTCATCAGTCAATGCCTGAGGAACAAACACTAATGGACTGGTATGCTTAGAAACAAATTGTAAAACAGTATGCCTACTCCTTTCGCCTCTACTTCAAAGGAAAATTATACATAGATAATAATTTTTTTTATCCAAAGAAAAGTATGAGAGAATCAATGCAAGTTATTGTTGCATAGACATGGCCAGCATAGACACGACAGACCGCACACTCTCAAAATACACAGAATACAAGTCCAGAATGTCACTATTTCATGACAGAAGTGTAAGTGCTACATTCACTAATTTTGTGTTGTTAGTCTTTATTAGGGATGATAATGGATGCGTCCACAGGCCAATTTTTGACTCGTCTTATTCAAAATATTGAATTAAAAATGAAAATTTTATTTTTCTAATTCAAAATTTTGAATATGACGGGCCAAAATTTGATCCGTAAACCTGCCCATTCCCATCTCTAGTCTTCACCTATATTACTAACGATTTATTGTTTAATCCAATCATACAGATGCACACACCTTATGCACATTGTGTCACCACTCCATTCTTTTGTTGATGGAATCACTTGTACAGATCACCCTTTCTTGATCTTCTAACATTAGTATGTTGCATAAAAAGAAAATGGTGAAGCCATGCTGCAAAAATTTAACCTCTGTTTCGCGTAAGTGTTGACTGAGCACTTAGATATCCCTGTAAAGTCATGTTTTATCTCCCTTAAAGAATCCTAGTTTCCTATGAGCCTGGTTTAGTAGCAATATGAAGAGAAAATACATCACTTATGGGGCAAATTCAAAAGGAGCAGCATCATGCTCGGTGTAATTATATTTTTAAGCATGATTGCAAAATATTTTGGTAACAATCTGATATTTCATTAAGTGATATACGGTAGAAAAATGTTTTCCTTGTTGGCAACCAAGGCCAATATAATTCCACACTGTCCTCAGCATGTATAGTGTGTGTTACCATGATCTTAACTAGAACACTGACCTGCAAATTTATCTAAAAATTCTGCCATTAGCATTTGGAATGCGGGAAAAATAGGTAATTACCTCGAAGTTAGCAATGTCATGTGTGTTGCGCTTTGGTATGCCCGCTATGTCCCTTGAGTGATAGAATTCCTTGATGGCTCTCATCATATCATCCTGCGAAGGTAGTTTTCTTTTGCCAGACAGCACTTGAGCTATCCATTTTGCTTGTGACTCGAAGAATGGAAATCCTATGAGCTACAACATGAAGTTAGCATAAGCTCTGTCAACAACTGAAGAGTGCACTCTGAAACCTAATAGTAAAAACCAAATATCTTGAGACATGTTTAATCAATCTAATGAGGTATGCGAATCATTACTAATCCCCATAGTATTGTATGTGCTTATTTTGTCAAAATTTTCCATCCATTCTTCACGACTTAGAGTATCTCTCTGAGAAACTTAGGTATGACAGATGATGGTAATTCTCACATCATGCATGTCTACACGTACCGCTTGAATACGATATCGGGGAATGAATATACAAACAAGATGACTACGGTTCATTTGTTATTTTGAGTTTCCTAGGGTACAAAGGCTTTACACATTTTTTGTGCTCATTGTATACACAGTTTAGTTTTGTGCGTACTTTGATATTTTGGGATGCTCGTCGTTCTAGAGACCACTTGTTTTATTGTTTTTGGACTTCTGGGTTGGTGGTTGTTCTTGACACCACTCAATATGTAGTATGTTCTATTATGGCTATTAATGGAATGCGGAGACCAATGATGCTTGCCATCAAAGCTTAAAAAGGAAAGGCTTTACACATACCTTTCTTGGAATGCCTACGAAAGATAGAGATGGAGCAAGTGATGGTGGGAATGTGTGCTCATATAAAGGTCCCACTCTATCGTCGTCAATTGCAACTATTCCTTTGGTGTCAAGAAATGGGAATGAATAGGAATACCTTCAAAGAAAAACAAAGACAATATTAATTATCACTCCTGAAATTAATGCCATATTGGTTCCTAGATTCAAAAAACTAACCACATTCCTCTACGACTAATCTGTAAATCCTAAAATAATTCATGGAGGCTTTACCCAGTGCAGTAAATGATTGATTCAGCAATAACCGAAGAACCATCGACAAACAAAACTCTTCCATCCTCACAAAGTGAGTCTACCTGCAGTTACATATGTCGGCTTGTCAGATAATTAATTCATATCAGTGAAAATAAGGTTATTTAACGTCTAGTTTTCGCAGAATTGCCTGATATATTTGATAAAATAAAGTCATCTTTTGAATATTAACATGCATGTATAATACCTGTAGATGTATGTGCAGGTTTTGATATTTGGAGATGACTTTTGTTAGGCCTTCGGAGATTTGAAGCGATTTGGCACTGAGATGTACTTCTTTCGCTATGCCCACTAGCTCCAGTGATATGTCTTGGCCGCTAAGTGAGTTTCCAACAACCACCACAACCTGTGTATGTTTATTTAAGTAATCTACATTTAGCTGTACCAGAAATTTATCGAGAAAGTGTAGGCAAAAAGTTTTTTTTTTTTTTTTTAAAAGTCATTTCCACGTCGTGTGCTATTTCTTTAAATCTATTATCTAATTGATATAGTTACTAAAATATACAAATTTTGTGAAGGATCTATGTTACCAATTTATGATAGCAACTGCACCAGAAGATTTAGTATCTGTAAAATGAGAATTTTCTGCTAACCTCGTTGCGGAAGGGCTCCGGAACTCTGTACACATGGCTATGAATCTGCTTCCTTGTCCATGTATCCATTCCTTCATTGCACACAAGGATTACACATCAGAAACACACTAAAGAAATGAATTCATTTGACGCTACACTCCCTTGTCCTCTCTTAATTGGCATTTGATTTCATAGGGAACACGAGTACTCACCTCTGATACTTGGCAATCTAGGCTGCGAATAGTGACCAGAGGCCACCACCACTGCATCAAAGATCTCTTCCTTCAACTTCTCCCTCTTTGTTTCTTTGGATCTGACAACCCATTTCATATCTTTCCCAGACTCTGCATTGTCCACCATCCCCACATGCTCGACTCTGGTGTTGAACCTTATTAGATCTTTCAATCCGAACCAGTGGCAGAAGTCCTTGAGATACCCAAGGAGTTCATTGTGGCCAGGAAATCTTCTCATATCCCTTCCCTTCTTTGCGACAAATGGGAAGTCTGTGAAGCCCATGATCTCCCTAGGAGACGTCAGCCTAAGAGACGCGTAGATACTACTGTGGACTCTCAAGGGAGTAATCTTGCCCAAGGGATCTTCATTTTCCACCCAAGCTTCATATAGCCACTGCCCTCCGACGTCATGGTTCTGCTCCAGTACCATCACGGTGTGCCCTTCCTTTCTTAGCTCCCTGGCAGAGACCAACCCCGATGGCCCTGCACCGATAATGCAGACATGCTTGGAGTTGATTTTCTCTGAGACCATGGCTGCTTCAGTGCTTTGGTATTTGCAGCCGATGACTGGGTTGTGGTTCTTATAGCCTGGGAGGGGTGGTGGTGTGTAGAATGGAGATGTTAGCTCAAGTGCAAACTTTATGTATCTCGATATGGAGTCCGAAGGGAATACGGTTTAATAATAGTTTTTTTTTTTTTACGGTTCTTTCCTCTGTAGTTGCAAAATATCATGTGAAAAATGAAAAGTGGTCAGAAAAAGTAGTGCACAGTCGTGTTCCAGCAGCATCAATTTTCTTAGTGAAGGGGCATTCACTTTTGATGAGAACAGCAACTGCATGAGTAGCGAAATTTACAAAGACATACTTTTGATTATAGATAAAGAGGGACAGTGTACTGCGAAGGAGATCTATTTTTCCTTAGCAAGATGGCATTCAATACAAATGATAATAGCTACTGAATTCAGATGACTGAGATAAAAGCACTACTTTAGAATGCATATAAACAATTTACATAAAGTTTGACGTGTATTTCTTGTTGCAATAGAGCCTTATATAAGGTAAGGAGATCGATCCAATAATGTGCTTCCAGTAACTTATTTCTATAATTTTAACTGTTTCTGGTAATTTTTCGGACTTAGGAAGACAGTGCTTAAGTTTCTTGTAGATTGGACTTCGTTTAAGTTTTGTTGGTTCCTTTTTCCGTAGGATTCTTGCTCCTGCCATTTACAGCGTGATACATGAAATACTGTTTATATAGCTTTTTATTTCTTTTCATATATCACTTTCACCTTTCTTTGGTCTGAGTTTTTGCGACAGATTTCTCGGAGTTTTATCTGTTCTGCTTGGATCAGTACAGTAATTGAAAAAAAAAAAAAAATTGTTATTTGTAAAGAAGTTAAAACCCCTGTCTCCTCGTTTTATATCTCTCTTACTTAAAATATAATATTTTCGTTCTGGTCCGTAAACTGGATGCCACTTGAAGATGACTTGTTATTTTAGTTTATGATGAATCATGGTGTGTCGACTTTGCTGTCCCCACTTTTGGATGCCCCTTCTTGAAGCCATCGAAACATGCATGCAAGGGACAAAAAGGGAGTATGGTCATGAGGACGAGTGATCATCTCGATGCTCCCCCCCCCACCTCTTCTCTTTAGGGCTCAAGAGAGAAGTTGCTTCGACACTAAAACTGCTGAAACCTGTTTTTTTTGTAATTTAAAGCATGCCATGTGTCTGGGACCATGATATGGGCGAGACTGGTCTCCTTTGGTTGGTTTAAGACTGTAATAACGTTTTTCGTGCATCGGTTCTGAATCAGTTTTTAAACATTAAACCCATTCTGAATTGGTATTCAGCCAATTAACAGCAGATTAGATGAGATGACATCAATCTACATGCCAATTGCAATTTGATTTTATCGAAGTTGGCTGTAATTGAGTCCTTGTTTCTATCTAGAAACTATCATGGGTTATAGTGTTTGATTGCCCAAATTGGAGCATGCAGGCAAGAATCATTGAAGTGGTTGCAACAGGGGCAACCTTTTTTTTACATCTTTTTCTCGAGTTATGATCGACATCTTCTTTATTCCCTCAGTTGTTGGGCTGATCTATTTCGCCAACTGACCGTCTTCAATGCTTGATTGTAGTGTGGCAATGGAGAACAAATTGGACTACTTCGGAGGCCAGAGTGCGTATTTTCTGGGGATGTAAGCAACTGTCCTTCAACCAAGGCTGCAGGCGATCGCAAGCGATGTATCTGATAGCGATAATTACATGATAGGGCCGACATTTGATTCAGTGAGATGGAAAGCTTGCACGTCAAACTAATCGAGTTGGCTCTTATGATTGCTTTGGACTTCTAATGATTGCACTGTTGCATGTAAAGGAGGCAACAAAAAAGAATAAGGTATGAGGATGCAAAAACTTCACTTCACAGTAAGCTGATTGCATTTTATTTAAAGATATTTCTTAGAGAACAGGACCATTGAACGTTCATGAGATTATATGTTTCGTTAGTATACCTACAGACTGAGTACACATGTAGACATATAGATAGGCGTCCAATACATATCATGTATAAACAGTTGATTTATAATGCAGACTCTGAGCCAAACTGAATAGATCTCATGGGCACTTAGATGTCCAAGCCCAAGCATGTCTCTTAGATTGGTTGCACATTGGGTCCAGAAATTTGTGAAATCTTGAAGCCTGTGCGCTTCGGATCGTGCCTCTCCCACTTGTTCCCAAGCAGAAGTTCGATGTGTCTGGAAGCTCGGGATCGTAAATGGATTCGTGTACCATTTTGATCACCGTAATGAAAGATATTGCGAAGAAAATAATCATATTTGCTTACTGTACATATAGAACAATTGTGAATTTCGAGCAAAATAGAAAAAATATTTATCCATCTAAAATCATCTCTCAATCGAATTAATGGGACATATAATTGGAAACGATAACTATAGATAAATTGTTCAATGCAATTCACATAAAACTTTAGAATATTGTTGATTAGTCAAGGATTTGGCCGTTGTTTAGGGCGGTTTCTTTTTCAAAATTTGGAAGGACGACCTTTTGCATTGGGTGCAAATGCACCAATTGTGACGTGACAGCCATCGATCGGAAAATGGATCATGTCAATTTCCCCTTTGAATTTTGTTCATATTAAGTAAAACATCCAATCAATCTACAGGGAAAACTTTTCCGTAAGCTTTTCAATCCCACTAGAGAAATTCAAAACTTCTCCCTGTCCTTCATGTCCTTACCCTCGTTTTCAAACTCGATCATTATTTTGCAATTTTACTTGAGTTTAGCTCTGTTTTTGCTAAGTCTCTTCAATTTAGGATTCTAGTTTTTAATGAATTATCTGCTTCTAGTGATGCCCTCTTTTTGTAGAGATTCGCAAAGCCTCTTTTGATCAATCTGCAATCATTCATACTGAAAGAGGTTTAGACGGTAGAACCAAATGGATAGATCATGAATCTGGTTACTATTTGAATAATGTATCTGCTCAAATTTCTAATACGAAATGGACTGCTTTAGGAGGGAGATCCCATTTTTGGAGGGCACAGTAGCTCTTAATCCTGAGGAAAACAGCTCCATTTCCAGTCACTAGAGGGTTTTTTTCGGTGTTTATACTCATGCCCTAGGCTAGGTCTTCGTTTTTCCCTTTGTCCTCTCTCAGTTGAAACTTCAATATTATAAGACTAGATACAACCAATTGACCCCCAATATAATGGGGATAAAAATCTCGGGGAAATTCTAAATGCGCACACTTTCCTCTTAGTGAGCCCAGCTTTTTAGTGAGCACCATATAACTCAAAGAGTGAGTGTTTTTTTTCTTAGTGAGCACCATCTATTTCTCCAATTTGTTTTTGAGATATTTATAGGTTTGTTCCTTAAATATTTATATATTATGATTTTGTCTCCTAAATCTTCATATTTAGCATTTAATCTCTCAAATACTCTAACTCACTACAATTTAGTCCCTCCGTTAGTTTTTTCTGTCCAAATAAATGGCAGAATTTAATTTTTACTTTTTTAAAATAATGAAATGAGTTAAATACTCCTA
Organism: Dracaena cambodiana; assembly: GCA_036321105.1. Taxonomy (NCBI): domain Eukaryota; kingdom Viridiplantae; phylum Streptophyta; class Magnoliopsida; order Asparagales; family Asparagaceae; genus Dracaena; species Dracaena cambodiana. The sequence continues at coordinate 9,070,368 of JAYEPQ010000005.1, forward strand.
TGAAGAAAAATGTGGAAGAATAGAGAGATAGAAGAGAAGAAGGGGGAAACCAATGAACCTAATGAAAAAAAGGAGAAGAGAGGAGAAAGAGAGAATGAGAAGAGAGGAGGAAGAGGAAAGGAATGAGAAGAGAGGAGGAAGAATGAAGAAAATGAGAAGAGATGAGGAAGAGGGAAGGAGAAGAGAGGAGGAAGAGGAAAGAAGAAATTAAGGAGGGGTAAAATGAAAAAATCAGGTCAAAAAATAAACTAGGCTAACGGAAGTTAGGGAAGGGGACTAAATTGTAGTTACTTAGAGGATTTGGGAGACTAAATTCTAAATATGAAGATTTGGGGGACTAAATTATAATTTATATTTAAGGGACAAATCTATAAATACTCCATTTGTTGTTATCTTCTCTAACAGTTTTTCTTAGTGAGCATCACTTCCTATTTCTCTTCTTTCCCTCTTTCCCTCTTCCTCTCTTTCCAGATCCGCTCGAAACTGTCCCAAATCGTCTAGTCCCAATGGATGCTAAACCGCTTCCAATCGGCGCGAAATCTAAATCAGTTAGAGATTGGATTAAAAAATGATGGTGCTCACTAAGAAGGAGCCAAGCCCCTTTTAGTCCAAAAAAAGGGGCAAACTTGAATTTTTTTGAAACTTATCCCATAGTAGTACCCACTAAGAGAAAAGTGGTGCACATTTAGAATTTTCCATCTTCTCATTCTTTGTCATGTGTTCTTTCTTTTCCATTCATGCCACCGCAAACCTCTTTTGTTTCTCTTATGACACTAAGTAGACCACTACTAATGATTCTGGTTTACTTTTCAGACGTCAGAATAAGCTTTTTATCGACTATCCCTCTACTAATAAAGAATGGAATCGTAGGTTTATGTTCGTTAAGGATTTCAAACACCAATCTCACCGAAGACTTGAAGAACAAGGAAGTTGTCTTTTGGGGGTTGGGATGAGTTGACAGAAGTCGAATATCTTCACGCTAAGATGCTGTATGAACTCCTTGACTATTGGCAAAATGCGGAGTTTTTGACTAGCAAGGAAGCTTTAGTCATCACATGAGCTGTCGAATAGTGAGATATTAGACGATATTTTGGAAATATGAGTTAATAACGGACTTTTATATCATATTGGTAGACCCTCCAAAATGATATATCGGATGATATATTATTTATTGCGACCGATATTTAGAACAACAGTAAGCGGTGCTTGGAACGATGGTATGTGTGACTTTCTCTTAATGGTACATTAACTACTTTGTAGACTGATTTTAACTTATTCTTGCTTCATAGAACCATTTCGACTACTGACAGGAAAGTGGCCTTTACTTTCACTTTGCCGCTGAGCTCTATAAGAAGAAAGCAGCGGATAAGAATCTGGCGCCCAAGTCAAGCATATTGGTTGTCAGTGATGTTCCTCTAACAACTTTGCAATCCATAAAGAGAAAGTTCCAGCCCTCGAGATGGATCAAAAGAAAATCCGGGAGGCTCCTCATGTTGCTTCTAAGAAAATGTATCAATTTGGAGCTGATTCGGGATGGTTTCAGTCAGTTATTTCGTTTTAAGCTAACTATGCTAACCCTACATGATATGTAATGTAATAAATATTGTATTTTAATGCATTTCAGTTTAAATATTTACTTGTATTTATTTATATAGCATTGATATTGTAATTTGGTTTACTACATTCCAACCAATTGTACCGCTGATACTTGTCGTACGTACTCGTATACCATATATCAAGAGTAGGGCATTACAATGAGACAAGGAGAAATTGGTTGTTTGGCACTACTTTTGAAGCTCATCAACCCTTTTTTTCAATCATCCCAATTATGAATCTATAAAACATTCTACATTTTTAATTTGACTGTATTCTCTTCTTTAGTTTATTTTCCATCCCCAGGCCACTTGGAACAATTTACAAAGAAGAGGTTCGAAAGGACCGAGTAGATGGCATTATGCCTTCAATACATATTTATGAAGTGTGCCTATACAGTGGTAGTATTTCCGAAACTTAAAACAAATACGAAAGGGGTTATTTATGAAGTGTGCCTATACAGTGGTAGTATTTCCGAAACTTAAAACAAATACAAAAGGGGAACATGGGGAGCAGAGGATATGGAATGAGCTGATGTATGGGGACTACGTACGAGTAAGACCAAGGAGATAGTTATAGCTGCTTTTTATGGGTATATTTAGCTTGAAAGAAACAATTGAATATTCTAAGAAAACATATCTGTTGCATATGCATGTTTTATAGAATTAACAACACTACTTTTAATCTTTGGACAGGACGACAACAACAAGGGGAAGAGAAGACAAGCATGAACACACGGCCAGGAAGAGATCCGAGAGGGTTGGACTTACTGGCCTTGGCCGCACAAGAGGAAGAGGAAGAGGAAGAGGAAGAAGGGAGAGAAGCACGAGAGGATGAATACTAGCTGTCGAACACTTTGGAAGAGGAGGGAGAGATCCAAAGAGGGGAAGCTTAGAGACTGGAGCAAAAATAAAAAATGACTTAAAAGGAGCAAGAAATATAACGAGCTTCTAAACTTAGCATTTTGTAATCATAATATATGTAGTCTGTAGTCTCGAAAATGGGGCATATTAAGACCATATTAAGACAGTTATATATATATATATATACATATATATATATATATATATATATATAAACCAGTGGCAAAAATATAGTGATCTAATGATTTTTCTTCAATTTCTTTTAGAATTAGTATCTCTATCTTCTTTCAAATCAAATTTCATAAATTTTGGAGTTCATTTACACTTTTATCAAGTGGATATAAAATGTTTGTTTATTGGAAATCGTTAAAATTTGTGTCAACTTAATGGACGAACAAATCAAAATTAAAACCCAAGAAATTGGATATGAGTGAACCCTAAGAGGACAAGATTATAATCCAAAAGAAACTTTTGAAAATTTTTTATTAAAAATAGTGAAAATGAATTACAGCTTAAATAATTTGCATGAGCTGTCAGTTTATTTCTATTTTTCTCATATATATATATATATATATATATATATATATATATATATATATATATATATATATATATATATATGATATTATCATCCATGTATTAGTATGTTTTTGTTAAAATCTTATTAATAAAATACGGAGATCAACCCTAGTCAAAAAAAAAAAAAAAAGCCCTTCTAAGTTAAATGTGTAGGAGTTGTACTTGATTTATTGCAGTCTAAATACAATCACCAAGACAGTGACCGCTAGCCAAATATAATATCTTGTTTCTGTCAACCCTAAAGGAATATTAGGTTGCCTTTGCTTTTTTAAATTCGAATCACGAAGCAACAATATATCATTGAGATACGTTAAGATAACGAAGCACACAAATATGCTACGATGACAAAAATAGAGTCGTGTTGGACTTCTAAACTTTTGATGCAACCCCTATACCCATCTTGATCCTATTCACCGAACCGGCCATTTAAAATAATTCTCTAGTTATTTCTATTTCTAGTTTAATTCGCTGCTTTGCGAATTATTCAACATCGATCGTTGTTATTTCTGGTTTCATTAGATTACAATCTGCAACCCCAACAGCATCGGTGGTCTCTCGGACAGTAAAATCTAAAATTAATGTATACAATACGTCTACTTGTTATTCCTATTTATGCACTAAATATATATTATCTGAATGTCCTTCTCCTACTAGTACAACCCTGCTGCGTTCAAGGCCCACTTTATTATTGCATGGACTCCTCTTGTGGCTTTTAGTCTGTTTTCTTTTCCACATGACAACAAGGCTATAATTAGAATGTCCAAAATTGGAGGGCCCCTTGCCTAAGACAGCACGAGCATTGCTCAGTAGAGGGAGTTTCTAAAGGGGCACACCATTTTTCTTAGCGAGCCCACTTAATAATCATCCAACAAACCAAAATTACATTAAATATGCTTGATAGAATTAATTACGAAATACATTACCAAGTGATGACATACTACAAGACGCTTCTCATATACCACGTGCATAAAAACTACACCAAAATCCCAAAGGCAACAGATGAAGGTGCATGTGACATAGCCTTGTATGACAAAGACATGCATATCCAGCCTGGTGTGTCGATCAAGCAAGCGGGGCGCCATCCTCCTCATGGTATTCGGTACGGGTAGTAGATGGTGGCAGATTGTCTGCCTCCGCATCATCTGTGGACTCATCCATCCTGTCCTATTCGGATAACATACTTGTCCAAGCACTGATGTTAAAGTATATAATGGCTATACAATTCCCCTGTAAGTGTGCAGTGCTCCTAATTAAGATTCTACGGTTATTCTCTTTCTAAATGTTTCGGCAAATTGCAGCTAGAAGTTGGTGTGATGCGACATGATACCAAATGCATGCAATGTTGGACACTGTTAAAATTGCACCCTGCACATGTATACAGTCGTAGAGAACAAATTATTCCGAGTTCTGTGTATGCTTCGCTCTTTTCAGTTTGAAAGCACGTATGCTACAACAAAAGAGCACGGCATTCGCCAGCAGTTCACTACTGAGAGGGGAGCATGATATGGTTAGTAGTACAGCAAGGTGTTCACGTGGGAATATGTCCTTCGCAATGCTCGGGGAACTTCTAGATGGGCACGGTTTTTTTCCCAGTGAGCCCACTTTTCCTAGTGGGCACACCCTCTCTTTTATAAAAAGAGAGGAATTTCCTAGTGAGCACACCAAAATTCCTAATATGCCCCTCTCTTTCTCTTTCTGCTGCTGCTGCTGCTTCTGCTTTTGCTTCTTCTTCTTCTTCTTCTTCTTTTCTTCTTCATCATCTTCTTCTTCTTCTTCATCTTCATCTTCTTCTTCTTTTCTTCTTCATCTTCTTCTTCATCTTCATCTTCATCTTCTTCTTCTTCTTCTTTTCTTCTTCATCTTCTTCATCTTCATCTTCATCTTCTTCTTGTCTTCTTCATCTTCTTCATCATCTTCATCTCCATCTTCTCAATTTCACTCTCTCTCTATCTTTGAGAGAAAAAGGAAATTTACAAGGCAGTGGGACTAATTCAACATAACAAGGTGAAAAAAAAGAGAAAAAAATTGTGCATGCAGGGAATCGAACTCTAGTCAATTCCATAGGGGGGCAATATGATACCACTACACCAGATGCACATGTTATGACATGAAAATTTAATTTGTTTTATTTCTCATCTCTCATCCGGGCTAACCAGCCCGGACCTATGCTCTCTGTCCGGGGCTGAAAGTCCGGATGGGGAGGCTTCATCCGGGCTGGTTAGCCCGGACCAAAATGAAGGCAGGGTATTTTTGACCATAAAAAATAATGGCAAAGTGGTAAATAAAACGATCTTTTAAGTGGGCTCACTAGGAAATATGCTGTGCCCATCTAGAAACTCCCCAATGCTCGTGCTTGTCGTTGTACTAGATATACAGACAACAATAGTTGATATCTTCACTCGAGAAGCGTGGGTGTGTGAGTGGATGGTTTTCGGGGTGTTGGGTCGGTTTGGTGGGGGCGGGTGGGTGTAGGGTTGCGGGGTGTTGGGTTGGTTGGGTGGGGGCAATTGTGGGGTTTCTCGAAGAGAAATTCGCAGTTTTAACATCAATAGTATTACAGTATAGTTGCGAAAGAAAAAAAAAAAAAAAAAAAATTAAATGCATGCAGCCATTGCAATAAATCAATTCGATTTTTTTTTTTTTATGGTTTACAACTGTGATCAATTTATTTGTAAAATTTGATTGATTTATTAATTTCTGAAGTTGACTAAAATTTCAATATGGGTTATGGTACGTACATACACGATCCCTCGTTACAAAGAGGACCGATCATACATAGAAATACAAACAAAACATACATACTCGATCCCACGTTATAGAGAGGACCGATCATACATAGAAATACAAACTAAAGTAGAAAATGCACCATGGAAGGAGAAGTCTAACACCCTTGGGAGACTGCGAGCACATCACACTAATTGTATCCTATGGGCTATATTGTCATCTATTGGGGAGGAACATTGGCCCGCCATGAACATGATGAGCTTTAAAAATAAAATCAAAAATCAATCCAACCCAAAATTTTAATCTGATAAGTAGAGATCCCAACTTTTTATTTAAACCCATGAATTTTTCTTGTTCTATCTTATATGGGATTATACTCATATATAAACTTCCTAATAATCTCACTCTTCATTATAAGTATACCGTAGTCATTTACGGGAATTATGGGCCCCTGTGCACCAACCATCCACAAGATCCCAATTTTGAGTTTAAACTAGCAACCATTTCTAACCATGGCTACTAAACATCCACGTGGAGAACCGTGGAAAATTATACCTAAAATCATTAGCACCACCTGACCATTTCGGGCTTCAAACCAGCTTCACTCTCCTTGAACCACAATCTGGGCTCTAATACCAGTTGTTGGGAAGAAACGTCGGCCCTCTAGAAGTATGATGGTGGGCTTTAAATACAAAACCGAGAACCAATCTAACTCAATTACTTAAGTTTCTGGGTTGGATTGGCTGTTGGCTTTGCGTTTAAACCCCATCATGCTCCTGGAAGATCTGATGTTTCTCCTTAACAACTTTTGGGAGTTTCGATTCCCAACAAGTAGTATCAGAGTCGGGGTTATAGATCTCGAATTGAGGTCGCGAGATGACGAATTTGATATCAAGTTGGCAAAGGAGTTGGCATAGTCGTCAAAGGTAATTACAGTAAGAAGAAGAAAAAAAGAACTAGCCGGTACAACCAACGAAGTGCATGATAGCAGGCTCCGACAATGTGTACCAAAAAAGTGCTGAGAACTGAGATGAATTATGAGGCGCGAATCGACGATTGTCGTTGATCGGAACGTAGATTGGCGAATCGGTATTAAAGTGGTGTACATTGAGGAATCAGTGTCCAACTAAAGTGATTTAGGAGTCGAATCATATATTTTTCAACATTTCGGACGCAGTGGTGGATGCAGATTGAGCAAAATCTATTGTTTGGAGCAAATTTTGTACAGATCAGCTATGATTGACGGTGATTGAGGGGTTGATATTAACCGAGATGATTGATACTAGATGGTTGATAGATTTCACGATGATGAGCTACGAGTGGTACTTCATGGTAATAGATACAGTTACGTCAGGATATAGTGTAACACATGCTAATGTATAATCGTCTATGCTTGTTTCTAGAAATAGTCATGATTTTTTGGATTAAGATGGAGTACAGTGTAACGATCACATTTGTTTGGTGTATGATATGAGAAGTAATTGTAAGTACTCAGATAGCCTTGGTATTTTGACTAAAGTGGAGCACTGTATAGCGATTATGAGCACTAAGTGAAGAGCGTGGTATAGTAATCATGAATGTTCAAAGGAATACGGCTTAGCGATCATGAGTGCTCAGATGATAGTATGGTTTAGTGATCATGAGTGGTCAAGTATGATGACGGTGATGATTATACGAGTTGTTCCTAGTAGATGGAGCATGGTGAATGTGCAGTGGATGGTGAGAATAATAGAATTTCTCCAAGATGCATATCTCATCGAATACGAGCCAAGGTGAAGATTGTTGAAATTATATGTCGCATCCTCTAAATATCCAGATATGATTAAGGATCACGAGAAGTCACAATTGAACTTATATCAGATGATTGGTGTTATAATTGGTTTAGAATACGAATTAGATGATGATAGTGCTATCTTAATAGAATTTAAATACTAGTATTATTATATCTCTTATATATGATATGAGATAGGAGAATAATTGTTGGGAGAGAGAGTCTTTTGTTATTATGAAAGATGGGAGAGATAAAAATAGTTAGACCTTTTCTTATAATTTTTTTTCTCATAATAAAAATATCTCTTATTGTTCCCGTAGACGTAAGTCGAATTTGGTCAGCCAACCATGCAATTCTCTTGTATTATTCTTGTATTTATTGTGTTTTTTTTTTTTTTATCTTGTATTCTCTATGTTGTGTTGTGAGATCTGATTGGGAGTTTGATCCCCAACAATGCCTTGCTCTACAAATAGTTTACGAAGTAGAATTCCTCCGAGAAACTAGCAGGGGTTTACTAAGCTGCCAAAACTTATCGAATTGTGCTCCAGAATTGCCTCACCTACCTGTTTGACCCCCACTAACGCCGACTAGGTCCAGGGCTTCTAGCATGCCTGGAATGTATCAATTAAGAGCCGTAAGACAAGCCCAGAGAATGGTAGGCTGGTCTCACCCAAGCTTTAATGTGTACGTTGCTAATGTTCACGCTGCTTACCCCCAAAATGATCGTTGATCCTATTACCAAGCATCGGTGTTGCATCTCTTTTCCGACGCGAGGCTATCCTCGCGTTTGCTTTGACATGAGACTTATCCTTACATTCTTCATGCAACCAACACACGAGTCTTCTGTGCGAATCATATTTTTCTTGTCTGCAGTTTCCAAATTATTAACAACATTTCTCAAGTAGCTGATATCGTTACTGAATTAACTTTTCCATGCTAGCTGAATAACTCGTGAATATGGCATTAGCAATCATGACATAACTATAAATATATAAGTGCATAGAGCCTCGTGTTTCAAATACGTCATGTCATCAATCAATTGACTATAAGTATGTTTGTTCTGGGGAACGTCTAAAGGGGCATAACTTTTTTCCTAGTGAGCCCAGTTAATAACTTTCCATATGTATATCAAATTTGTCTTCTAAAAAACTATCCCATTTTACTCTTCTTCATCCTCCCGCTTCCTCCAGCACTCCCGCGCGCCAGAGGTAAGTTTTTTTTTGTTTTTAAGGCAAAAATCCATTTTATTTCTCCATCTCCTCATTTTCTTTTGTTAATTTGGTAGTTTAAAGCCAATTTTTTTTTTCGTTTTGTGTTTTTTTCCATTAGAAATCCAAACAAAAGAGAAAATTTTGAGTTGTGTCGAACGAGACGTAAATGGAGAATACAGCGATGTCGTTGGTTCCATTCGACGATCAAAACACTCTTGAGGTTTGATTCCATCTTCTTTATATAAAAATTATTCCAAATATAACTTTAGATTTTGATATATATTGAGTAGAATGAAATTAGGGTTTTTGGATTGAGTTTTCAGTTAGATACGGTGCAGGAATCCGGGGGAGGACGTCGTTGTCCGAACTGAAAGTCCGGTCAAAACAACTCTGTCCGAACTTTCAGTCCGGACAAAAATTGTTTGTCCGGACTTTCAGTTCGGACCGAGTGTTATCAGTATAGTTTGTTTTCCGCAAGAGTCTTATCAATTAATAAATATTAATATTGTTAAATTATTGTAATACAGGGTAATGTTTCGACGCAGAGTATGCGAGTCGAGAATGAATTAGTTGTCGATTATAGTTTGGACTTCACAACAAATCTGGTACGATATTATGTACAAAACCTGTTCATATTGAAATCATAATATTTTCACTAAAAAATATATCCTCTCTATTTTTATTATAGATTTTTACAAATCGAGATGAACTTTGCCAATGGGTGCGCGATATTGGAAAGAAATCAGGATTTGTCATCATGGTTTCAAAATATGATACTGGAGGTCAATTTAATAAGGGGAGAATATAGTTTGGATGTGAACAGGGTGGACAACCAAGATTCAAGAAATTAAAGATTGATGAGGGCCATAGGGGCAGTAAAAAATGTAGACGCCCCTTTCGATTAAAAGGTCAGCAGATATCAACGGGAGGCCCTGAATATAACCTAACGGTTTTGTCTGGTGTGCATAATCATCCTGCAACAGATTATTTCGAAGGACACTCGTATGCGGAAAGATTGTCTGAAAGCGATACTAATGTTGTGATCGAAATGTTGAAGTGTCACGTAAAACCGAAAGATATACTGACAGCATTGAAGCAAAAGGATCCAAAGAATGTTTCGACAATGAAAATAATATATAATGCACGACACAAATTCAGAGTCAATGAACAAGGCGGTCGAACGCAGATGCAACAGTTGTTATTAAAAATTTCTGAATTAAAGTATATCGAATGGCATCGAAGCAATGATCAAACAAAATTAGTAACGGATCTTTTTTGGGCTCATCCTGTTGGCGTTGATCTTCTCCGAGCATTTCCAGGTGTTATTATCATGGATTGTACTTATAAAACAAATAGGTACAAATATCCATTACTAGAGATGATTGGAGTAACGTCAACGAATATGTCATTTTGCATTGCTTTTGCCTTTCTTGAAAAAAAAATGGGAAACTAATTATTCCTGGGCACTTGACAAGTTGCGTGGACTGTTTCTGAACGACGTATATCCACGTGTCATAGTTACAGATAGAGATCTATCGCTTGTTAATGCAGTTAACCTCATATTCCCAGCGAGCCGACATCTTCTTTGTAGATGGCATATCAATAAGAATGTCTTGACTAACTGCAAGAAATTGCTAGAACAATAGACTGAGTGGGAGGAATTCTTTTTAATGTGGAAGATGATTATGCTATCTGATACTCTAGACGAGTACAATTCAAATCTAAGCATCCTAACAAACGAATTCCGAGCAAAGCCTGAAGCAGTTGACTACATTATAAAATATGGTTAAATCCACACAAGGAGAAGTTCGTTACTTACTGGACAAATATGTGCCAACATCGGGATAACGTGACCAGCAACCGAGCAGAAAGTGCCCACGCAAAATTGAAGAGACAACTGCGAACTAGTCAAGGCAATTTTGAAAAGTGTTGGAGCAATATACATACATTACTTGAACTTCAACATACTGAGATTAAGGCATCTTTTCAAAAAAGTTTGACTATCATGAAACGATGTTTTATGCTGGTAGAATTTAAGAAATTACGGGGCACAGTATCAATTCATGCATTGAATTTGATCTTAGCCCAAGTAAAAAGAATTGAGTCTGTGGGTGTTAATCCTATTGAATGTGGTTGCATCATTCGACAAACTCACAACTTGCCATGTGTGCATGAGATTGCAATATATAAAAGAGACAATCGACTAATTCCCTTGGATTGCATTGACCAACATTGGCGGAAGCTTGATATGGCATCGAGTAAAGTATTGGTAGTTCCAGGTGTGTGGTACCAGAAAGATGTGAAGGTTTTTATTCATAACTTTATTAAATGTGATAATAAGGAACGGACTCGAAGATTTAAGAAATTAAGGGAGATATCAAATCCAGTTAGTTCTCCACTAGCGGATCCTGTGCCCAAGGTGATCGGACACATAACTGGACGCAAAAGAAAACTTGATATTTCAACACGACGGGATCCATGTGCATTTGTGCTAATAGACTCGACCTCTGACAGTGCTTCCCTAAAAATGAATGCACTGATAAGCCGCAGCGAACGTGAACCGTATAAGTTAATTCCAAGAAGGCCTCTTGTGCGGCAGGTTCGTTATTATATATAATTACTTTTTTTTATATATTTCACATTAAATTATGTTAATTATAAAATTTCTTCTATACAGTACTCCAATGTCGTTAGCAAGAAGGTCTCCCCTGCGCTGCCTGCAGACCATGCGGAACCATTCCAACCAGAACCTAATCTTGCAGAACCACTTCAATGCTTAGCAGACCCGGACCCTGCTCCAACCATAACCAGACTGTTCCTACTAGAACCGGAGTTAATACCTGTTAGTGGGCCGAATTTGAAGTATGAAAACTCATTGCCTGCTTTTATGCGGCCATATATAGTTGATGTTGGCGATGTCAAGTCCGACGGAAATTGTGGCTTTCGGGTTATCGCACATAGCCTTGGTATGGGGGAGGATCAGTGGATGCAAATAAGACGATATTTGTTGCTTGAACTTGACACTAATTACGTCTCCTACATTTCAATTTTTAGGAGTATTGATTGGATTATTGAGCTCTGGAAAGCACTTAATTATTTTCGGGACTTTCTAAAAGTCGACTATTAGATGACAATGCCAGACATGGGACATATGGTTGCTTCACGATTCAATATAGTGCTTTTTTTTATTTTCAATGCGCAATGCCTTACATTTTTGGCACTTAGATCTCCCCCTCCTGCCGCTAATATCCAACGCAAGGAAGTCACAATGGCATTCGTTGCGGAATGTCACTTCGTACCTGTAAGCACAATTTATCGTTGTAATTATATTTTTCATTTGAATCAACACTTATGCTTATTTATATACTTTGTTTTTACTATTAGGTCACACTAACTGAACTTCATCCCATCCCTCAAATTGCTTTGAATTGGCACCGACATCATGATCCCATTGCTCAAGGATGGGAGGTACCGTACTTATATCGGATTGAACAGTTCAAGGAGATTGTGTCATCTTCAGTTGCTACACAATATGTTATTGAGTTGTAATCATTTTTTTCCGGCGTGCGTATAAGTTCTATTTTGGTGCTATTTTGTTGTATATAAGTTGTCATCAATATTGTGTAATATAGTAGATAGTTTAATATTTGTAAGTAGTCTAATGTTTTGATTAATGTAATTCGGTTAATATAATGTTGTGTTTTTAATATCCGGCAAATCTAGTAAATTTCAATGTATCCAGGTGGATCTATTGAATTCTAAAATTCCATTTCTCTCTGACAAACTACTATCCGGACTGCTAGTCCGGAGGATACGCTCTCTGTTCGGACTGGCAGTCCGGACAGATAAGCTCTGTCCGGACTGGCAGTCCGGATCGGAGCTATATGTCCGGACTGCCAGTCCGGACAGAGAAGCAATGTCCTCCTGGTGGAACTTCATAACCCCATATGGTGTTTCATTACTTAGACCAGTGTATCTGATCTAGCCGCAGGATATCTTTTAAATTAGTGAAATTTTTCCATGCAACAGATACAAGCAAGGAATTACATACTTTACCAGTATTAATAGCTTTTCCAAGAGCGTCAAACTGTTCCTCTATGGACACGTAAGTGTACTGTCGACTTGGATCAGCATTGCACAGAAATTGATCTCTCAACTGTAACATCTCTTTCAAGTTTTGGCTCATTTGGCATGATATAATGAATCCTGAACACCACAAACAAGTAAGCTGTAACTTGAGCATCAAAATTTTTCGGCATCTATTTGTCCATACACAGTACATGAACACTGATAACAATGATACACTGATATATTGATGACAACACTGATACACTGATACGAAGAATTATATAGTGAAATAATGATATAGTGAAGCATATGTTTAAGCTCTCATACATACAAACAACCAAAAAAATATATTGTGAAGATATCACTTCCACCAAAATAAGCACTTCTACCAAAGCAACATAACAGTCACTTGGTTGCAACACATATAAATAAACCAAATAAGCTCCAATACAAACAAAGAGCAAATATAAGCTTAGTCACTTCCACCAAAATGATAATATGATATAGTGAAGATAACACTGATACACTGATACAAAGACACAACTGCTGATACACTGATACGAAGAATATGTTTAGTCACTTCCACCAAAATAAGCACTTCGATCAAAGAAAATATATCAGTCACTTGGTTGCAACACATATGGATAAACCAAGTAAGCTCCCATACAAACAAAGAGCAAATATTCATGAAAATAGCAAATTGTTTAAAAGAAAACATTGTCACTTGTCGCTTCAAGTTTTTAACAACATCCATATCAATGCACTTAGAATATAACCTAATCACTGTCTCCGTGTCTTCCTGAGGGGGTGATGTCTGCTTCTGGTTCGAGTCATAACCGCTGTATCCGGTGCATCAGGAGTGGTTTGTTCTAGTGCTTGTTCCTCTGCTTGTTCTTCTGGTAGTTCTCCTGGCTAAGTGCAACCATTGATCACGGTTTTAATCTTCGCAAGTGCACTGAATAACATCCCATGCCGCTTCTTGAATGCCTTCTCCCCTTGCACAAGTAATGGATCTATTATAGCCTCTACACATGTAAATCTTTGTAGAATTAATTCATGAAACATAAAAGCATCAGTTAAACTTGGTACTATATGGAACATAAAATAAAGAGCATATATGTAGATTACCTCATCATCGACATTCGGGCAGGTTGACTGACTTCCTTCCTCTCCTTGGGGTTCATCTGGTGATACTCCAAGAAAGCGCTGTGAAACTTTAGATAACCACGGAATATAATCCGACGTGCAATCGGATGGGTAATCAGCAATGGATCCACAATGCTCTTGATGCAAGACGTGATCTAGTCAATTTATCCACATCTCCTCAATCTGAGCGTACTTTACGACATAGCTATTGGCTGTTAGACCCCGCGCTTCACGTAACGGTGAGAATGGTGGAGGCAAAACGTACTGTTTGCGACCAAATTGTCTTAGTATACGAACCGGATGGTAAGGCTCAATCACGTTGCAAATCTTTAACGTACCCATATAAAAGCTAATTTCCCTGAAAGGATAGTTTTCTCTATAATTCCTATATACATCCCAAACAACTTGCAAGTTTGTTAAGCACAAAGAACTATATTAGTAATCAACTTGTAACTTGCAAACTACATAGGTATATAAATAGCGCAACATGTTACCTGGTTGCCGGTGAGTTTATCTAGACTGGATCGAATAGACTGTATATGTGATCGAGAGATATTGTGATCCCGTCTGCTCAACCAACGACAAGCAAGTGGTTCACCATCGGTAAAGGATCTATTCGACACTGGCATAAAGGATGGGAAATGAGAGAAAATCCAAGACTGTAGTAATGTGAGATATCCGGCAATCTGAGCAACGTTAGCTCGAGAAGCAAGCTCAAGCTGCCTATATAACCATGCAAGAGCACCAGCACCCCATGCGAATGTGTGGACATCTTCGAGGTCATGAAGCAATGGTAAGTAATCAATAGACACTCTCATACAGCTCTTGTCTGTAAAAAGCGTGCAACCAAGAAGATACAATAAATATGCCCTTGCAGCACACCGAATCCTATGTTCGGTGTCGGTGTTAACAACCCCGCAAAAATTTTCTCTTAACCAATCCAGTCGAACTGATGCACCACCTTTCGTATTAATCTTATTCCACGCTTCAGAATAACTGACGCCTAAGGAATGAGTTATTGTGTCAGCAGCTTCATGTGAAACTGCTGATTCTTATTGGCACACGGATTTTTCTACTACAGGCAAGTCAAGTAAGCATGAAACATCATCCAACATAATCGTCATCTCACCAAACGGCATATGAAATGTATTAGTTTCCGGATGCCATCTCTCAACAAATGCGCTAATCTCGACAGCGCTAATGTATTGGTAGGAGCATTTGACCAATGGATATAATGAAGACCCATGTACTAATTCCATGAATCGGGCGTTTGGCTGCGATGTCGTCAATGACCATGTATTTATTTTCTCCAGTGACTAATACAACATAGTGGATCTCATTCCTGTATATATCATATAGTTATAATACGTTCACACACACAATAAATGGTTTATCATTTTTTTTGGGAAATAATTACCTCATCTTTTAAAATGAAGAAAGCAACATGCGTCTTGAAGCTAATCAATATAGATAAATCAACTGGACCTCGATAATTTGATTCAGTGAGATTATCTTGAGAGCCTCTTGCATCAGTATTCCCTTTCTCTAGTCTTACACTATCATATCTGATCAAATTAGGAGTTTCTACATTTAATTTAGGATCTACAGCAACTTCGATTTCTCTCTCTTGTATCGGGCGACGGATTTGAGGTCGAGATGCTGCTTTCTTCCTCCTTAACGAGGCAGTTGGTCGAACGCGAGAAGATTCTGCTAGATCCATCTATGCAATACAAAGATATTTCATTCATAGATGTTTTTTTATCAAAACAGTAACTTCTCTATGTGTAAGTAAGTAGTAACAAAGTAAAATTTACTACAAATATCATATTTTCTTTATTTATTTTTTGCTGCAAAATAGTGTAATATTAAAGTTTAAAGACACTGAAACCGTCTTTTGCTACTTAATCAATCATTAGGACAATACCATCAAACTTCTAAATTAACTAATAAATTTTAATATTAACGTCCATGATTAGAAAAATAACTAAATTTCGCATATTTTACCACTACGATTACAATATTAAATTTTCTTCATAATTATAATCTAAATATTAAAAATCAAAATTAACAAAAAATTGCTAGAATCAAATTTGATACCTTCTTCACTCTTCCTCCTCTCCATCCCAATAAAATCACAATCAAGAGTTGTTTGATCCAAAAATAAAAAAATTTAAATTTTAAAATAAATATTGCTAAATTAGGAATACTCACCTATTAATGGCAGGAAGGCGGCGGCGGCGGCGGCGGTGGTGGCGGGAGAACACCGGCAACAACGTCCAGAGCTTACTGGCGGCGGCGGCGTCAGCGTCTCTTCCTCGCCGGCGAAAGTAGCGGCGTCGGTTGTTCGAATGGGAAAGATAGGAGATTTGGAAGGAGAAGGAGGTAGAGAAAATGATAGAGAGGATGAGGGGAAGTGGGGGGGGGAGAGGAAGCTAGGGTTTTGTGTTAGGCGGTTGAGGAGAAATGAGGAGAGAAGAGGAATATATATAGGTAAAGGGTATTTTCGAAATAGTAAATGTGCTCACTAAGAAATTTTCTCTTTACTAAAATCAAACTGGGCTCACTAGGAATTCTGGGCTCACTAGGAAAAAAGTTGTGCCCCTTTAGAAGCTCCCTTTGTTCTATAGCCTCCCACACAATTTGGATGTTTCTGTAATGGTCAATCAGATTGTGAATCCAAATTATGAAAAAAAGCTAGGGACCCATGGGAGCAATGAGTGAAGCAACGCAACATAAAAGAACATTCAGAACATTAACACAACACAAAGCAACACAACACAAAAGACGGTGGATATATTTTCCGATGTTCCATTAATTGGATTTTAACGAAACTCCATATAGCTAGTAATATTACATACTATCATCCCGTACTATTGGAATAAGTAATATACAAAATATAGTTAAAATGAAGACTTGCAGTATATTTTGTGTTCTGCCCCCTCAACCTTCTCCTTCTTCTTCTGTTTTGCAGTGTATACTTCCAACTACTCAGGGCTCCAACCCAATACTCTGCACCGTCTTTGTTTGCCCCTCTGTTTCGGCTGCCTCTCATATCAAATCAAGGCGTCGTCATGGATCTCTCCTTATTGCTTGGCTTGTATTGCGTGGCTCTTGATTGGATTGCTCTCTCCCTACCATCTTGCTATTTTCATATACTTCGTGCTATTCAATGCGATTTACCTTATTTTCTCTGTGCATGCCCCTAATTAGCTCATCGTAGCCTTTGGATGTAAGCCTCTGGGCCTACTGCTAGCACACATGCACACTAAAATGGTACTTCTGAGTCATGCTCATGAGCAAACAATACATTGTTTGGGTATGATATGTTCAAACACGGATTAACCAACTCGAAGAAAAAAATAGCCAAAATATTTTGTTGTCTAGTCCATGCGAAATAGAACAAATGGTACAGGTGGTCCATTCGTGCCAAGGGGACCCTCTTCTTCTTGTTCTTCGACTTCAAGCGCCAAGTCTTTTTTGTGTGGGACTCTCCGAGACATGGGGGGAGATGGTCGTATTGGGCTCTTCGCCATCCCAATTAGGCCAGAGTTTTCTGTGGCAGCAAAGCGCGCATAATGAACGTGTGGAAGGCAAAAAGTGAAGCAACTTGCGTCGTCAGCTTATCTATCGATGGAGAGAGAGAGCTAGATCTGCCTGAGCTTCCAGTTGGCGATATAAAATGAGTTAGTGTGAGTTGATACAATGCCTAACATCCGCAATACATATATAGTATCTTCTGCAAAAACAGGGAATCTTTCCATTTTCATTGGATTAGAGAAAAATTACAGATTATCAAATTTTTTCTCTTTTCGATTTGATTACAATGAAAAGAAAAGGAATAAAACAGACAGAGAGAACTTATAGAACACGTCACTCTCTTTTTAATCAGAAGATCGTGGGATTCGAGCTAGTTATGGAGATTGGTCCTTTGCTCATTGACGATCAGAAGATCGTGGGATTTGAGCTAGTTATGGAGACTGGTCATTTTCCCGTTGACGATCTGACGTCAATAGTTGGAGGGGAGCTTGTTCTTTTTCTTTTCTATTCTTGAAGAAAGCACGAACTTCTTGCGCGCGAGAGAGATCTGGCCAAAGGTCCTCTTTGAGTTCTCTTGGGGTATTTATAGGCCCCCCAAGTTGTTGAAGAGCTTTCTTTATAGATAGAATCGATCTGGTTTGCTTGTAGATAAAATCAAGATCTCTTCGTAATCTTGATTAGATATTTGAATTTTCTTTTGATTTGATTTGCTCCAGATTCATTATATCGGGTCTTGTTTTTACACTAAAAAATAATTAAACTCAAATTAGAATTTGATTAGAATTTATAAAATTATCAAACTCAAACAGAATTAAATTAGAATACTATATACAAAAATCAATTTGAATTTGATTAGAATTTGTAGAATTATCGAACTCTAATGAAATTAATTTAAAGTTCTTCATCCAAAATCAATTTGATTCTAATTAAAATTTGGATAGGATTAGAAATTACAAAATAGCTGGAGACGGGACCAAAATATATTGCGTGCATGAGACGGAGTTCATGGCACGAAACGGGAGCTCGAGTGGGTGCTCGAGGCTGGCCTGGCCAGTAATTTTTTTTCGTTTGACCTTAATTGGTCTTCTGAGCCTCGCGGACGCCTGCGAGGCTCGCAAGGCCAGAAATAATTTTTTTGCTTTCTTCGTTTTGAGTTTGCCCCTCCACCCCTCCCCCTAGCCTCGCAGACACCCACGAGAGTGGGAGCCTCACGGGAGCCTGTGAGGCTAATTTTTTTGTGTCTCTTCTGCCTCATGCCTGCGAGACAGGGAGCCTTGCGGACGCGAGGCTTCCACAGTCCGCGAGGCTTCCACACTTCCATACTTATTTATTTATTATTATTATTATTTGGATTCAGACTTGGATTTGGATTTTGGACTTGGGTTTGGATTTTGGATTCAGATTCGTATTTTGGATTAGTGTGGGGATAATTTTTCTCGTTCTACAAGATCCCCTCCAAAATTTTTAAAATTTTGTCTCTCCATTTGTTTTAGCAAAATTTTGAAATACTTTAGATTCTTCTTTTGAAATTGGTGGATGAGTTCATGGAGATGGAATTTACTAAGAGTGCGAAAGTATCTTAACCAGTTGAGTATTTTGACTGTGATGGAACCCGTTTGGGTTGCCAAATAAAGCCGATGACTCGCTTGACTGACAGATAGAGCCAGTTATTGTTTTCGAATTGAGATTGAAGAATCATGAACATGGGTGTTTAGAAAATGTACTCATGAAACTTTGGCAGAGGTATACTGTTAAGCATATCAAGACTGCTTGGTATTTTTAACAGGATACTTCTCCCCTTTGCCTTTTCAGCATCGGGTTGTTCCTACCCTTAGTATGATAAGACTGGTCAAGAATTTTAGATTCCTCTTACCCCTTGCCTTAAGGCTGCTGTGTTGTCCGTACATTCTTTCTTATCATAATAGGTATCTATTCAATAGATTGTTGGATTGTGACTAAGTGAGGGTCGAAAAACCATGAGTAGAGGTGCTCAGAAAATGTACCTACAAAGTCTCGACAGAGGTGTTCAGAAAACGTACCAAGATGGCCGGGTTAGGATCAGAAAACCATGAACAGAAATGTTCAGAAAACATACTCATGGAGTCTTGGCAGAGGTGTTCAGAAAACATATCAAGAGGTTTCGGCAGAGGTGTAGTATTGAACATACCGATTGGGTCTCAACAGAGGTGTTCGGAAAACATACTGAGGTAACCATGTTAGCATCGGAAACTATGGGCAGAGGTGTTCAGAAAACGTACCCACAGGGTCTTGGCAGAGGTGGTCAGAAAACGTACCGAGGTGATTAGGTTAGGATCGTCAACCATGAGCAGAGGTGTTTAGAAAACATACTCATGTGATCTTGGCAGAGATGTTCAGAAAATGTACCAAGATTTTTTTGGTTTAATATTATGGAATGACTCGTCTGGCTGACACACAGAGCTGATGACTCGCCTGGCTGACAAACAGAGCCGGTGATCGTATTGGGATCATATGGTATATTATTTTGTATGATTGTCCAAATCTCACTGTCAGAGATAAAATCTTAACATGATAGATTTGATTATTCTTTTGAGATTAGATGATTTGAATCTCACTATAAGAGGTAAGAGTTTAACGTGACATATTTGTTTGCATTGAGATGAGATGATTTGAATCTTTCTGTCAGAGATAAGAGCTTAACATGACAGGTTTACGTGATTTTTAGCAAAGCTCCAGCTATCAACGGATTTGACATGTTTTTACCTATCGCCGTTTGCGTTGAGCTAGTCATACTATTCCACTCAACATGATGAGTTGTCGAAGGTTTTGTTTGGACTTAGATACCAAATGTTCTCTGTCTCCTTTGCCTTATTGGGTATGGGTTTATTGATACCCCCAATATGATAAGACTGGTCGAGAATTTTAGTTTTTTCTTGCCCCCTTGCCTCAAGGGCGCTGGGCTATCTGCACATTTTTTTTCTTATCATAATAGGTTGGCGAGGATTTTGACTTCCTCTTCTCTTTGTCATGTTGGCATTGAGCAGTTCATACTTTTACCTCAGAATGAGGAGTTATTGAGAATTTGATTTCCTCTCCTATTTACCTTTGTGGTTATGGGTTGTTCATACTTTTACCTTAGTATGAGGAGTTGTCGAGAATTTGAATTTCTCTCCCCTTTACCTTTGTGGTTATGGGTTGTTCATGTTTTTACCTCAGCATGAAGAGTTGCCAATAATTTAAATTCATCTCCCCTTTGCTTTTTGAAGCATTGGGTTATGAGTATCCTTAGGATAATATTATGATAAATTTGTCATAGGATCTTTAGCAAACCCCTAATTATGAATGGATTTGATGTGCCTTTACCAATCGCCATTTGCGTTGGGCTAGCCATGCTATTCCCCTCAGCATGATGAGTTGTCGAGGGTTTTGTTTGGACTTAAATACTAAACGTTCTCTCTTTCCTCTGCCTTCTTGGTGTCGGGCGATTAGTTTTATACTCTTACCTCCAGTATGATAGGGTTAGCGAGAAATGGTCGATTTCTCTTCTCTTTGCTTTTGATAGCATTGAGCGGTTGATATTAATTAGCCTTTCCTTCTTTTTTTTTAAGGTGACTAGATATAGTATTTCTTTAAGAATTTGTCGTTAATAGGCATCATCATCCTATCACCATCTTGATTGATCACGTGATAGGCTCCGTTCGACTAGATAATTTCTACTACAAAATGTCCTTTCTACTTGGGTTCGAATTTTTCCTTAGTCTTGTGGGTCATGATTATTGATCTTCTGATAGCTAAGACCAAGTCTCCTTCTTTGAAAGCCCTTCGTTTGACTTTTTTTATTAAACTCTCTCAAGATGCGCGCTTGGTACAACTCGATTTGCTGCTTTGCATTTAGGCATTTTTCGTCCATGGCTTCTAATTCTTGGAGTCGTTTTTGATGTTTTTCTTCAGTCGTCATCTTTGTAGTCAGCGCTACCCGCAGGGATGGGATTTGGATCTCCAACTGTAAAACTGCTTCGCAACCATATCAATCATGACATCCGTGATGGAAAGCGGGAATTCATCTTTTGGGTATGCAACGTTGAGATCTCGGAAGTCTATACATATCCTTCTCTTGTCATTCTTCTTATGCACCGACACGATATTTGCTACCCAGTCAAGATGTTACTCTTCGCGGATGAACACTGAGTCTATCAGCTTCTTCACTTCAGACTCTATGGCTTCCATCAATTCGGGCTTGAAGAGTCTTTGTTGCTACTTTACAGGTTTAGCATCCGGCTTAATGTTGAGTCAGTGCATGACAGCCTGTGGGTCCAAACTGGGCATGTCTTCGTAGCTCCATATGAAGACGTCTATGTATTCTCTTATAAGGGACACGAGATTCTCTTTCTCTTAAGGAGTAAGACTCTCACTTAAAAAGATGGGTTTCGGGTCTTTTCAGTCCCCATATTGACTTGAACCACTTGGTTTTTAGTTGGCGGTTCTCATTACTCAAATTTGATATCCCATTGGATATCTATGTGTTGTGCCCATGCATCCTCTGGTTCTTCATGTCTTATTGAAACTATGTTCGCAGCAAAGACTTTGAATATTACACTTGTACCGACATAAGAATCTCAATATACTATTTCTTTAGGATTTTTTGATTCAATTAAGTGTATGTACTCTCTTCCCGATGATTCGGAAGTAGTAACATATCCCAATCCGCTTTGGGTTTTATGATAATAATCGGGATTATTTCCTGAATGCAAAAGGTTTCGTCATCCTCTTCCGAAGTTTAATCCTTGTTTGCGATTAAAATTGTAAACCCATCTTCTTCATCATTCAATAGAAAACTGATTCGTAATGGCCAAATTGAGGCGGCGCTTGATCATTGCTCTCACTATTTATAGTAGGCTTGGGCCACGACTCAACTCGCCCTAATATTATTGGCTGTTAGTCTGCCAATCGAGCATGCACCTTAAAAGTAGCCCCGTCCGCATTGTGAATCTTGTTCTTCCCAGCAAATGACGACCGTATTGGCAAATGTAATATTGCTAGAGCCTCCCACTCGGACATGCTATCTACTTCTGTGCTTATACAAGACGGAGTAGAATCTGAAATAACAACAGGAACATAAGCAAAACCTATGTTTTCATCAATAATCAACTCGTCCGTCTCATCAGCGGCGTTGGTTACATCAAAATTAGCATTCCTCTTCATATGATGGCTCGGGCTTAGTGTCCACTTCGTTGCCACTGTTGTGATCCCCTTTGGCATTCTTTGCTCATTACACGGATGCCTTTGATGTATCTCTATACAGTATGGCATCCGTAAAATAGTTCTCCACTCCTTTAAAGAGCTGCTTGTCGACGATCAGTGTGTGGACTATCCCCTGATCATCGCAATATTTCATGCATTGGTGGAGAGTAGAGAGCACCACCATTTTGGAGTGAATCTAGGGACGTCCTCGAAGTATGTTGTAAGAGGTGTCGGCGTCGATGACATAACATGTCGTCTCAGATTTAAGACTTCCAATATGGCAGTAAATCCGGATCTTTCCCAAGGGATGACTTCCATTGGAGTTGAAGCTAAATATGGAGGTGTTGGTAGGCGTCAGTCAGCTAACTGGGATTCCGAGCATCTGCATCAATCTCCTTGAATAATACTTAAGGCGGACCTCGGGTCTATGAGAATTCGGTCTACTTTAAGAAAGCCCATGTATCCCATATAATACAAGGGTCTGTTATACTTAAAGTTTTTGACCTGCATGTCATCCGGTGAGAAGATAATGCATGGAACCTACCTCGTCACTTAGTTGCAGTGTGGGAAAGGTTCCTCTGCGTCCACAGACGGCTCTATAATTTGAGAAAAAAGGGTTCGGAGTGAGCCAAAGTTTCTCTCAATGCGTCTCTGGTTGTCTTGGACAATTGCAAAACCTCGTAAAGAGTTATGCAGGCCGGGATGTTGGCCAGCTGAGCAAACATATCAAATTTAAATGGTGCACCAGCTGTCTCACTATCCTTTCTTGTTCCTTTCTAGAAGCGGAGGTCCTTCTGCTTGGAGAGTAGATCTTCATTCATCACGGTGGGTTCGTCAGGCCACGCTTTGGAGTAATCTTTGAGATAGTTCTTCTCCGAGTGAGTTCCTGATGGGCCTACCTCATCATGATGAGTGGCCAAAGCTGGTGCCTCCGTTTCAGAGTCGGTTAACATACTGGCCTCATTGTGGTCTTCCTCGATGATTGCAGAAACTACGTGGCAAATTTTCTCTTTGCTCAGTTTCTATTTATTTGATGAAGACCATTACTCATCGTTCAAGAAATCCGATTATACCCACATAATTTCACCTTTTTTCGTGGTGACTGGTGAGAGTCCTTTTTCTTTCATATTATGTGGGTCGTGAGTAACAGGCACCATCTTTTAGCATGCACCGGGGACACTCCTGCAGAAAATTCATTAGTTCCAACCATTAGAGTGACTGTATTAGCCGTCACCCTTTTCTGTTCTGACTTTAGTGTGATACTTTGGTTTCAATTAGTACTTGGATCTTTCTTTTTAGTGTGTAGCAGTCCTTCATAGCATGCCCCAAATTCTGATGATAGAGGCAGTACCTGGGGTCGTTGGTCTTCCCTACTTCCTCTGACCTCAGATTGGAAGGAAACTGGAGCATCCCCTTCCTATTGAGTAAATTGAATAATGTCATTGTTTGCTCATCTTTGAAGTTGTAGGCGGGTGCGGGTTACTGCTTGGACGCCCCTTTCTCTTTTTTGATCTTTGGGCTTCTGTTGCGGAGGTGTTCCTGCCACCATAACCTCTTTTCCTTTTGGTAGGGAGCTCTGAGGATATTGCCTTCCTGCCATGGCGCTCCTTGTGAAACATTGTTTTCCCAAACGGTGGATGAGGTTTTCAGCTAGTTCGCCTTTCTTAACTAACTATTTCCAGCTCTTAGATTCAACAACTTCTATTTTGACCAATATCTTGGTCTGAAGGTTGTGCTTGCAAGTCTCTACCAATATCTTCTAGAAATGCCATGTGGGCATCGCATCGACATCTCGCGGAAACACTCGATGAAGATTTTAACCGTCTCATCATCTCTTTACTTATTTACCAAAAGAGAGTGAATGGATACTTCGGTGTTATCTGTTCGTCGCAAAAGTTCCTTCGCTTCCTTCCATTGAATTAACTTAAATTATAATGAAAGTGAACAAGATATAAAAAGAGAATAAACGAGAGGATTTTATACTTCAATCTCTCTCTTTTACAATAGTTTCGTGGGATCTGTGGCGATGGGATCTATAGTAGTTCCTTTGGACGATCGGTACGTTGAAATCTTCTCTTTTAAAGATATCGGCCGAATATAGACGATCTTCTCTGGTTTTGATTTGTTCAAGGCTCTCTCGCATAACTCGAACTTCTCAAGAACTCCAGAAAGAAGATGGTGGTTTTCTCTGATCTTCACGAACTCAAGGCTCTGTGCGCAACTTGAATTCTCCAAGATTTCAGAAGATGATCAGCAAAGGCTTCAAGGCTTTCTCGCGTACTTGAATTGCCAAAGGATCGATAGGAGACTTCCGATGCCAAAAAGAAGAAGACCACTAGGGTTTCACCAGGAAGGTATTTATAGCCCCAGGTTAATGCAAGAGTTTCTATCTAAATAGAACTCGCATTCATCAGGAATTCCAATCAAATATCTTAGTTTTGATGGAATTCTGATTAGACTTGATTCGGGTATTTGGATAAATCCAGAATCATTATCTCAATCAATTTGAGATTCTGGTTATCTGCTTACGCGGAGCTTTAATCGCATCAAAACGCGACGCTAAATAACCAAAACGCGGAGCTAACGCGAAGCTATTGATCATCTCCGCGTTTTACTCAAACGCGAGGCTAATACAAGCCAAACTGCGGAATCAACGCGGAGCTATTAAACATCTCCGCGTTTTATTCAAACGCAGGGTTAATGTAACCAAACGCGGGGCTATTGAATTAGCTCCGCGTTCTGTTGTGGAAAATCATTTTAACTTAGAAATTTTCACTGCCAACAGAACCCCCTCCAAAGTTTTCAAAATGGCTTAGACTTCAGCAGATTTTGAAATACTTTGGATCTTCAAACTGAAACGCGGAGTTAGAATACCAAGTCTATCTCGCGTTATGCTCACTTACGCGGAGCTAATCAGCTTCACTTCGTCTTCAGTGAAATGAGTAATTATGTCATTAATTACCCTGAGTTTCCACGCCGAATACCAAGCGACGGAAATTCTGTTTAAATAGAGCTTCCGGCTCATCTTCTTCTTCATCTCATCCGAAGAATTTCTGAGAACTCGAGTGACTCACGAATGATCTTCAACTGATCTTCGTTCAATTCTCCATAGATTTTCATCATTAGGATGTCTCTCCAGAGGAGTTTGGCTTTTCGCAAGTTGGCCGACGTTAATGGCAGCAGCCGTGAAGGTAAACGCAACAGCGAACCAGTCTATGCAGCGTCTTCCGAAGGTAAAAACCTCATATCTTGGTTTTCTAAGAACCATTCTGAGATATTTTGGCTTGGTTTATTCTGGACGATTGCTTATCTTGTCGGCGAGATCGCCGTTTTATTGTGTCATCCCTGCGCTTGAAACGCGGGGCTTTACTAGTAGTCTCAATGAATCCGCGAGGCTATCTTTGATTAGCTGTCGCTATGAATTGCGAGGCTATCTTTGATTAGCAGTCGCGATGAATTGCGAGGCTATCTTTGATTAGCAGTCGCGATGAATTGCGAGGCTATCTTTGATTAGCAGCCGCGATGAATTGCGAGGCTATCTTTGGTTAGCAGTCGCGATGAATTTGAAAGAGAAGGAAAGAACAGAAAAAAATCTTGTCCCCCTTTACGCGAAGTTATCGCATCATCCTCTGCGTTTAAAGCGAGAGGCTATTTCTTTAACTGTGCGCGGAGTTAGCTTAGCTCCGCGTTTTCACTTTTTTGGAAACTCTATTCCTTTTGCAGTAAGTCCAGTCCTTCCTGAAGAGGAATGTATGCGGGTCCATCGATCTTCATCAGCAAAAGTAACTCTAAGGAAGTTAGAAGCATATGCTTTACAACATAGTGCAGGTTTCAAGCTCTGGCTCCGAGAGATAAACTCCTGAAGGGGCTGTAAATAAGGAGCTGTAGCACTTGCAGTGCAGAATTGCAGCACTTGCAGTTCAGAATTGCGCTTCAGTGCAGCACTTTCCTTTCCTCTCGTGCTTCATTTCGGATGACAGATCCTAGTTGACATTTGCAGAGGAGATCTTTTGCATGTGAACCCGGGAACTGAGCTTCAACACCTCGTAGAGAAATCTTGAATTTCTTTTGCATGTGAACCAGGGAACTGAGCTTCAACACCCCGTAGAGAAATCTTACTGTTTGGTTATTAACAAGTTGATCATGTAAAAGCTTTTGGGAGAGCTATAACTCCCTCTTTGTAATCTCTTCTTTCTTTTATAAATAAAGGCAAATTATTTTCCTCTCTATCTGTCAGCTTCAATAAACTTGCTTGCTCAACAAACAGATGGTCAATAATTCTGGTAAAATAATCTAAGGCTCTTCTGCGTGACTTAGATTGATAATACCCAGATGATTGGATAAGGATCGCTTTAACTTAGATGGAAGCGCCTAATTGCACTCGTCAAAAATCTAAGTTTTTCCATGAAAACGCGAAGCTAAGGCACAGACTATCCTCGCGTTTTGTATAGTTGCGCGGAGTTAAACAACTTCGCATTTCCATAATCGCGCGAGGCTAATAGCTTCGCGTGTTAGAGAGTAACTGACCAGTCACTTTCTTCGAAATTCGCACCGAATTCCAAGAGGCGGTTCCTTTCATTTTAAATAAAATCTCTATTCTTTATCCTTCTCACTTTATTTGAGAATTTTCCAGAAACTTAGAGATTCAGGCGATTAGAGTTCAGACTACCCGATCTTCTTCCGACCGTAGTTTCTCCAGATTTTCAGTCGATTTTCCTCAGCAATGGCACCCGAGACTCGCGCTACTTCTCAAGCGGCTCCATCATCGTCGACTGGCTCAAGCAGTGGTGGCGGCGGCCAAGGCAGCGACGCGCCAGCCCACATTTCGCCCATCGGGGGTAAGAATCTTTCCATCGAGACTCTTTAGAACATTTCTAGAGTGATTTGGCTTAATTTTAACTGATCAATCAACTCCTTTACCGGCGAGATCGTCGTACTCCTGCCGTAAGGCTTGGAGAAGAAGAAAAGTCTTTGACTGCCTTCTTACGCGAAGTTATCGCGTCATCCTCTCGTTTAAAGCGCGAGGCTATTTTAAGTAGCTGTCGCGCTGAAATGCGAGGCTATTTTGAGTAACTGTAGCGCTGAAACGCGAGGCTATTTTGAGTAGCAGTCGCGCTAAAAACGCGAGGCTATTTTAAGTAGCAGTCGAGCTAAAAACGCGAGGCTATTTTAAGTAGCAGTCGCGCTGAAAACGCGAGGCTTATTTTGACTTCTGCGCGGTCTAATCTTTAGCTTTGCGCGGCGCTATTCTTAGCTTCGCGCGTTCTAATTTTTAGCTTCGCGCGTCCATACTTAGAGAATTTTTCTGTCTTATAGAAACTTCTCTTACTCTGGTGTTTCTTTGTGCAGTAGGGTATTCGATGGAATTGAGGAAAGTCAGGCGGCCATCTCTAAAGCCCAGGAGACGATTGCCAGAGTTCGGGCCACCTTGATAAAAAATAAACTCCGATTAGGAGAATCTGTCAAGAAGCGGGAGATGTTGCTTGTCCAGCAGGAGCAGATTCAGCAGGAAGAGATGGCCAGGAATCGTGCCATAGAAGAATCTCGTCAGCAACAACTTACAATAAGTGATGATGAGTTGCGTAGGCAAGTTCAGCAAACCATGGAGGCTTCTCATCGTAGAAATTTGGACGAGACAATAAACCAATTGAGACTCCTGGGAGACCAATAGTTTCATCTCTCTTTACGCTTTTATCTTCCTTATAATAGAACTTCGTAAACAGGAGAGAGATAACCTTACGATGTTTCTTTGAAATTCTTATTGTATCTTCACCTTTTTAATAAAGATGATTCTTTTGACTCTTTTATTTGTCGGCTTCAAAACAGATTTGCTTGCCCAACAAATAACCTGTCGTCAAAACGATTTATCTCGGTATCGTTTATGCTCAATTTCTCGAGCCAAAATAACAATTAAAGTTTAATATGGGATTTTTAGCAAACTCCCAGCTATTAACGGATTTGATTAGCCTTTACCAACTACCGTTTGAGTTGGGCTAGCCATGTTATTCCCCTCAACATGGTGAGTTGTCGAGGAGTACGTTTGGGCTTAAATGCCAAACTTTTCCTCTTCCCTTTACTTTATCGGTATTGGGTGATTCATACTCTCACCCCAGCATGATGGGTTAGCGAGAAACTTGTTCTCTTCTCATTACCTAGTTGGCGTTGGGCAATTCATACTTTTACCCCAGCATGATGGGTTGGCGAGAAACTTGTTCTCTTCCTATTGCCTAGTTGGCGTTGGGCAATTCATACTTTTACCCCAGTATGATGGGTTGGCGAGAGACTTTTTCTCTTCCCATTGCCTAGTTGGCGTTGGGCAATTCATACTTTTACCCCAGCATGATGGGTTGGCGAGAAACTCGTTCTCTTCCCATTGCCTAGTTGGCGTTGGGCAATTCATACTTTTACCCCAGTATGATGGGTTGGCGAGAAACTCGTTCTCTTCCCATTGCCTAGTTGGCGTTGGGTAATTCATACTTTTACCCCAGCATGATGGGTTAGCGAGAAACTTGTTCTCTTCACATTGCCTAGTTGGCATTGAGCAATTCATAGTTTTACCCCAGTATGATGGGTTAGCGAGAAACTTGTTCTCTTCCCATTACCTAGTTGGCGTTGGGCAATTCATACTTTTACCCCAGTATGATGGGTTGGCGAGAAACTTGTTCTCTTCCTATTGCCTAGTTGGCGTTGGACAATTCATACTTTTACCCCAGCATGATGGGTTGGCGAGAAACTTGTTCTCTTCCCATTGCCTAGTTGGCATTGGGCAATTCATACTTTTACCCCAGCATGATGGGTTGGCGAGAAACTTATTCTCTTCCCATTGCCTAGTTGGCGTTGGGCAATTCATACTTTTACCCTAGCATGATGGGTTGGCGAGAAACTTATTCTCTTCCCATTGCCTAATCGGCATCGGGCAATTCATACTTTTACCTCAGTATGATGGGTTGGCGAGAAACTTATTCTCTTCCCATTGCCTAATCGGCGTCGGGCAATTCATACTTTTACCCCAGCATGATGGGTTGGCGAGAAACTTGTTCTCTTCCCATTGCCTAATCGGCGTTGGGCAATTCATACTTTTACCTCAGCATGATGGGTTGGCGAGAAACTTGTTCTCTTCCCATTGCCTAGTTAGCGTTGGGCAATTCATACTTTTACCCCAGCATGATGGGTTGGCGAGAAACTTGTTCTCTTCCCATTGCCTAATCGGCGTTGGGCAATTCATACTTTTACCCCAGAATGATGGGTTGGCGAGAAACTTGTTCTCTTCCCATTGCCTAGTTGGCGTTGGGCAATTCATACTTTTACCCCAGCATGATGGGTTGGCGAGAAACTTGTTCTCTTCCCATTGCCTAATCGGCGTTGGGCAATTCATACTTTTTAGGTCAGAGGTGCTTAATTACACATGCCTAAAAGAAGATTGGGGGCTGTTCAAACTTGAGAACTAAGCACACCAGGTTTGGGTCAGAGGCGCCAAACTGCGCATGCCCAAGAAAAGACTGATGGTGGTTCATACTTGAGAACCAAACGCACCAGTTTTAGGTCAGAGGCGCACAATGCGCATGCCTAAAAGAAGATTGGGGGCTGTTCAAACTTGAGAACTAAGCACACCAGGTTTGGGTCAGAGGCGCCAAACTGCACATGCCCAAGAAAAGACTGATGGTGGTTCAAACTTGAGAACCAAACTGGAGCCGGTTCAAGGCTCTCTCGCTTAACTTGAACTGGGTACTCCAAACACACCAGGTTTTAGGTCAGAGGCGCCAAACTGTGCATGCCTAATAAAAAGACTGGAGGTGGTTCAAACTTGAGGACCAAACTCACCAGTTTTAGGTCAGAGGCGCACAATGCGCATGCCTAAAAGAAGATTGTGGGCTGTTCAAACTTGAGAACTAAGCACACCAGGTTTGGGTCAGAGGCGCCAAACTGCGCATGCCCAAGAAAAGACTGATGGTGGTTCAAACTTGAGAACCAAACTGGAGGCGGTTCAAGGCTCTCTCGCGTAACTTGAACTGGGTACTCCAAACACACCAGGTTTTAGGTCAGAGGCGCTAAACTGCGCATGCCTAAGAAAAAGAGAAGACGCATATCTCCAGGGGTACTAAGAATAGTATTTCTTCAGAAATTTGCCATTGATTGGCATCATCATCCTGTCGCCGTCTTGATTCATTAAGCGATAGGCTCCACTGGAGTATACTGTCTCCACAACAAACAGTCCTTCCCACTTGGGTTCAAATTTACCCTTAGTCTTGTGGGTTAGCACCATTGGCCTCTTAACAGCCAGAACCAAGTCTCCTTGCCTAAAGGTCCTTGGTTTGACGTTCTTATTGAACGTTTGAGCTATGCGGGCTTGATACAACTCAATTTGTTGTTGAGCCCTGAGACGTTTTTTTATCTAACGCCTCTAGTTCTTGCAATCTTTGCGGATGGCGCTCTTCTGTCGTCATCTTTGTGGCTAAAGCCACTCTTAATGATGGTATCTGGATTTCAAGAGGCAGAACAGCCTCACTTCCATAAACCAAAGAGAACGGGGTAGCTTTAGTCGGGGTGCGAACGTGGTGCGATAAGCCCACAGACATTCTCCTAGCTTTTCATCCCAATCTCGTTTATTGGAAGAGACGAACTTCCGAAGGAGTTTGATGATCGTCTTGTTGAAAGCTTCAGCTAATCCATTAGCCGCAGGGTTATATGGTGTAGAAGCGATATCTTTGATTCTGAACTTGTTGCAGAATCTGGAGAATTCCTGACTAATGAATTGCGGACCATTATCATGAATGATCCGTCGAGGGACACCAAATCGGTAAATGACATAATGCTTGATAAACTTGATCACATCTGCCGTTTTCACCTCTTTCATGGGCACGACTTCGGCCCATTTTGAAAAATAATCGGTTATTGCAAGAATAAACCGATGTCCTCTGGATGACAAGGGAGTTATTGGCCCTACAATGTCCATTCCTCAGGCTTCAAATGGCCAGCTTGCGACGGTATTGTGCAAGTATTCTTGGGGTTGATGAATAAAATTGGCATGTATTTGGTATGCATGACATCGTTTAGCGTATGCCATTGCTTCCGTAACCATGCTCGGCCAGTAGTACCCCAGCCTTCTTATACGGTCTCCAAGTTTGGGACCGGGCTGATGAGCTCCACATATTCCATCATGTGTTTCTTTCAGCACTTGTTCTGCTTCCGCTTTCGATATGCAGCGTAGCAATAGACCACCTCTTGACTTTCTATACAAAGTCTGAAGTTTCTGGTCGTAATGAAATCTTTGGGCCTTCCTCTTTATTGAGGTGGCTTCCTTAAGATCTTCTGGTAATATCCCATGCAAGGCATAATCCACAAATGAAAATTGCCAATCACGGGGTTTTAACTTTAAGCCAATCTGGCATACCTCTTCGGCTTGAGATACCATATCTGGGTGGAGGAGTTCTCTACTACCAATGGTGATGCTTTTAGCTTCACCTAGCGGGATTGCCAGCGTTGCGGCTAATGCGGCAAGAGCATCTGCATAAATGTTCTCGTTTCGAGATACGTGATATATGTAGAATTGTTCAAAATATCCTGCTAGCTCAATAGCTAGCTGATGATAGGGGATGAGGGCTTCATGTCTGACTTCATACTCACCTGTCATCTGATTGACAATGAGCTTAGAATCTCCATATGCCTCTAGATGGTTCACCCCCAGTTGCAGAGCTATTTTTAAGCCGATAATAAGCGCATTGTACTCCGCTACATTATTAGTGCACGGTTCTGTTAATGAGTAACCATTAGGCAATATATATTTATGTGGGGATATTAGTACAACCCCCACTCCAGCAGCAAATCGTCTTGCGGCACCATCAAAGAACATTTGCCAAGGCTGTTCTCCGCTAA
Organism: Dracaena cambodiana; assembly: GCA_036321105.1. Lineage (NCBI taxonomy): Eukaryota > Viridiplantae > Streptophyta > Magnoliopsida > Asparagales > Asparagaceae > Dracaena > Dracaena cambodiana. The sequence goes on from JAYEPQ010000005.1 coordinate 9,102,953, forward strand.
CTGTGTTGACTTCTGATATCTGCTTTAATTGGGACCAAATTGGATGGTCTGCAAGGAAATCAGCGATTGCCTGTCCCTTCATGGCCTTTTGAGGGACAAAATGTATGTCATAGGGCGATAGTAAGAGCGCCCATTTTGCCAATCGGCCATTTAAGGATCCCGATTTGGTCATTAGAATCTTTAAGGGGTTAACCCATGATATAACATGAATTGTTTACCCTGAAAGGTAGTGTCGCATTTTCTGAACAACAAACACTAGGGCTAAACATTCCTTTTCAATTGGGGTATGCCGCTATTCGGCCCCAATCATTGTTCTACTTAAATAGTAGAGGGCATGTTCATGGCCGTGCTCGTTATATTGAGCAAGTAATGCTCCTAAAGCGTTATCCATGGCCCTTACATATATAAGGGGGCTGCCCAGGGGCTGGTGCCATTAGTACAGAAGGCTTAGTAAGGTACTCCTTGAGGTCATCAAATGCCTGCTGACATGCCTCATCCCATATAAAAGACACTCCCTTTTTCATAAGTTTTGAGAATGGCTGGCATCGTCCAGATAGGTTAGAAATGAAGCGTCGAATATAAGCGAGCTTTCCTTGTAATCCCCTTAATTCCTTAAGATTGCAGGGAGGCGGCATTTCGCTAATCGCTTTTACCTTTTCCGGGTCGAGGAAAATTCCTTTTGAAGTTATTACGAACCCTAGAAACTTCCCGCTGGATACCCCCATGAACGACTTGGTAGGATTCATCTTCAAGTGATGTTTCCGCATAAGATCGAAGACCACTCTTAAATCGTGAAGATGATTTTTTTTGTCTTTGCTTTTAACTGCTAAGTCATCCACATAACACTCCACTGTTCTGCGTAGGTGTTCTTTGAATATGGCGCTCATTGCGCGTTGGTAAGTGACACCTGCATTCTTTAATCCGAATGGCATCACCGTATAACAGTATACCCCCTGTGGCGTTCTGAAAGCTGTATGCTTTTCATCATCCGGGTGTATCTTGATTTGGTTATAAGCTGAGAAGCCATCCATAAAGGACATTCTCTCATAACCGCAAGTATTATCGATCATCACGTCGGTGATAGGGAGTGGAAATTCATCCTTGGGACATGTAGCATTCAGATCTCGAAAGTCAATGCATATCCGGATTTTGCCATTCTTTTTGCGAACTGGCACTATGTTTGCCACCCAGTCTGGGTGTTGTTCTTCACGGATGAAACCGGATTGTATAAGCTTATTGACCTCAGCAACTATTGCCTCCATCAATTCCGGTCGAAAACGCTTCTGTTGCTGTTTAACAGGTTTGACATCTTCTTTTATATTTAACCGGTGTGTGGCAATTTGAGGGTCAAGCCCAGGCATATCTTCATAACTCCATGCGAACACATCTATATACTCTTTGATAAGGGATATAAGTTCCTCTTTTTCAAAAGGAGTTAGTGTGTTGCTTATGAAAATGGGTTTCGGATTTTCTTCCGTTCCCATGTTAACCTGTATTAATTTGTCTTCTATGGGCGGGTCACGCTGTTCAAAGCGGACGTCCCAGAGAGTATCCATATGCCTAGCCCAAACATCATCTTGAACGTCAATTGGTTCCTCGTCGCTTTCTGGCGCGGCTGAAACCATATTGATTGTCAAAGATTGAAACCAAGCACCGGTGCTTATATCTGAATCATGATCTGGTGAAAATGTTTCTTCTTTGGCCGAAGGATTCTCTTCATCATTTAATGGTGACGAGGGTGGAGTAGATACATAACCCAACCCCCTGCGGGTCTTTTGATAATAATCAGGGCTCTTTCCTCTCGGTCTAAACGAGGGTATGAGATTCCGCCGCTCTTTTCCAAAGTTTAATCCAGGCTTCTGGGTAAAATTATATCCCATTTTCTCCATCATCTGTCGGGACCTTTGCTCATATAAGTGAAATTGAGGTGATGTTTGTTCATCACTTAAACTATTTTGTCTCTGTCGAGGCGACGTGGCCACTTTGCCGAACATGATCGGCCTTTGGGACTTCTGTCGGGGAGGCACTTCAAAGAAGTGCCCTTGATCCTCGGTTATTTTTAATTGAGAGAGGAGGGAAGACCTGAGGGGCAAATGGTATGCCGCCAGAGCTTCAAGTTCGGTCAGGCCATCCACTTCGGTGGAGGTACAAGAAGGCTCAGACTCAGTAGCTACAGCATGCTCGTAGACTAACTTTACATTTTCATTAATAACCCATTCACTTTCTATTACATCCACTATATTATCAAGACCTAAGCTAAGATCTAGGTGAGGGTTGATTTCGTAATCACCCCCATCATCTTCTCCAAGGAGCTCGTACTCAGTGTCGGCTTCATTGCCACTGTCATCGGGCTTTGGAGACTTGCTAAGACTGTCATTGGAGGCTTCATGTGCTGGCTTGTAGAGTGCAGCGTCTGTGAAGTAATTTTTCAACCCTTTGAATGGCTGCTTGTCAGCAATTAGTGTCCGGACCTCTCCTTCCTTATCGTAATATTTCATGCACTGGTAAAGAGTCGATGGAACTATCATATGAGAGTGGATCCAAGGTCGCCCCAATAAAATATTGTAGGAGGTATCAGCATCAATTACGTAGCATGTAACCTCCGTTTTCAAGTCTCCAATTTGACACCGCAATCGGATCTTACCAAGAGGATGGCTATTATTAGCGTTGAATCCATAAATAGTAGTGTGTGTAGGTGTCAAGCGATGAAGGGAAATCCCCAATAGCTGCATCAATCTACTGGGCACGACGCTGAGTGCAGAACCTGGATCAATCTGAATTCGGTCTACTTTTGTGGACCCGACATATCTAGTGAAATATAAAGGCCTATTATGCTTTATATTCCTCACCTGCATGTCTTCTGGAGAGAAGATGATTTGTGGGACTTGCCTCCTCACTTGATGACAGTGGCGGCAAGAGTCCCTCTTCGATGGTCGGCTCGACAATCTGAGCTAGGAACGACTCAGAGTCTGCCAAGGCCTCTCTTAGAGCTTCACGTGTTGATTTTGATAATCTCAACAATTCGTAAAGCGTTACTCGCGCTGGGATGTTAGCCAACTGCGCAATTATGTCAAACTCGAAGGGGGTTTCTTTGGCTCCTTCATCTCTGGTAGGATTCTTCTGGAAACGAAGTCCTTTCTGCTTCGCAGGCTTTGCGAGTTCTGCATAGATATCTTTTGGATCCACTCTAGTGTAGTCCTTAAGATATGTCTTTCCAGATCGAGTACCGGAAGGACCTGCCCCATCTTGATGGGTGGCCATAGTTTCGAGTTCTTCTTCAGAATCTGTGAAGGCTCCCGAAACTATATATTCTTCCTTTATATCTGCAGAAATGGCATTAACAGCCCGTTTCTTCTCTGGACCTCTTGAAATAGTCCATTGTTCATCTTCCAGCAAGTCGGGGTGAACCCACATAACTTCCCCCTTTTGGGTTGTTACGGGGACAAGTCCCTCTTGGGCTTTGTTGTGCGGATCAAGATTCTTCGTGACCATCTTACCCTTAAGGATTGGGGTCACTCCTGCGGGAAACTCGTGGGTTCCGACCATTATAGTTGCCATATTGGCAGTGACTTTCTTCTGTTCTTCCTTAAGCGTCAGAACTCCAGCCTCTATTAGTGCTTGGATTCTGTTCTTAAGGGGAAAACAATCCCTGGTAGGGTGCCCAACATTCCGGTGATAAAGACAGTAATTGGGGTCTTTAGTAATTGGGGTCTTTAGTCTTACCCCCATCTTCTGGCTTCTTATTCTCTGGAAGTTTTAGCATTCCTTTCTTCTGGAGCAGGTGAAAGAGGATATGTGTCTGTTCCGCCTTGAAAGTGTAATTCCTTTCTTGTTGCGGTCTGATTTGCCTTGATCCTCGCTGACCTTGAGGCTTTGGCTCTAGCGGAGGACCGGTTTTCTGAGGAGCAGCTTCTGACGACATGACTGCTTTCCCTTTATTCTTATTGTTGTTGTTTTGGGTATATGGCTTACTACCCCCAGCGCTTCTTGATCCGCGGGATTCCTTGACTCGGCGAATCAAGTCTTCAGCTTGCTCTCCTTGTTTGAGCAGGTCCCTCCACGTCTTAGACTCTACGGCCCCCATTTTGAGGAGCACATTGGTCTTAAGGTTGTGTCGACAGGTCTCGACTAGAGTTTCCTGGATCATTCCGTATTTACAATGTACGGACTTCTCCCGGAACCTTTCTATGAAATCTTTAACCGCTTCTTGTTCTCCTTGCCTAGTTGCAAGGAGGGAATGAACCGTAATCTCGGTGTCATCCTCGAAGAAACGTGAGAGAAATAATTTCTCAACATCTAACCAGGTATTAATAGTACCTGGGGGCAACTGCATGAACCAAGTAAAGGTAGGCCCTCGCAAAGTACTTGCAAATACTTTGGTCATGATGGGATCATTACCCATTAAGTGTCCTGCTTGGGACAAAAAGTAATATATATGCTGACTGGGCGATCCCTTCCCGTCGTATGGCTCTAACTTGAGCGGCTTATACTTTGGTGGGTAAGATATCATATCCCATTCAGGAGGATACGGTCTAGAGACCCCAGCTTCTTTCAACTCCTTTTTACGCATTAAAGTTTCGAGTTGACTCTGCAGCTTTTCTATCTTTTCGCCATGCGGATCATGGAAAGAAAATCTATCATCTTCCTCATGCATCGAGTGGGCTTTCTCTTTCTGTTCTTCTTCATTCAGAGTTTCTTTGCCCTTTTTGGCGTTATCTTCAACAAACCTCGATAGCATGACTTTGAGTCCTTCAATCATCTTTTGCTGCTCTCGAATCATCTTTTCTTGAGCGTCAAATCTCTGATTGATATCGTCAGACTTATCTGCCATATGCGATGCTGACTTTTGTAGCCGAGACGATATAGAGGATGGGGGCGAGGCTATAGCGGAATTATCGCTGTCCTCATCGTAAGAACCCCCTGCGAGCTTCTTATAATTTCGGGGCGGGACGGCTCCTGATCTTAGTCGAGTAATACGATGAGGTTCTTCATCGCTCGATTATGAATCATCATCCATCTCTGCAATTTTCTTCCCTTTTCCTACCATGTTGGAAGTTACAGCTCTCCATTGTTTCAGGGGAGTGGTCCTTGTCTTCTTAGCAGGATTCTGGTTTGACTCGTTTAATCGGTCGAACACAGATATCTTGTTCTTGCTGCAGCCACAGTTGTCCATCATGGCTGATACTGCTGTCACAAGTTGCTGGCAATGACAAATATGTTCAACTTGAAGTTGGTCTATGCCTCTCTTCTTAGAGAGATGTTCCCTGAGGTCAGTGCCTCTAGCCATGGAGTCAAGAGGTCCATTCAACTCTTGAGAATGTTTAGGAATCCACTGAAGCTTCTTTGATTGATCAACCCTGACTCTGGGGTCGGACCGATCCTCGCGTGGTTTAGGAATAGCCTCGCGTTTCACCATGCGGGCCTGAAGAATAGCTTCGCGTTTATCCACACTAGCCTCGCGTTTCTCGCTGGCTTAGTGTGTCCTTGGAAGTTTAGCTTCTGGAATAATAGCCCCACGTGAAGGGAAGTTCTTGCACGCTGGCTTATCTTTGCGATTAACGCAGATCATAGCTTCACGCTTAGCGCGGTTTTTACGACTGACAACTATCTGCCAATCATCTTCCCGTTCCTTGTGGGTGTCAGAAGTCTTGCGTTTATTGCAAGTATCACTGGCTTCGCGTCTCTCGCTAGGCACAGTAATAGTCTCGCGTGGAGAATCACACGCTGGCTTTGAATAATTTTTATACTCGCGTAACTCGCGAGTGATGGGTATTCTGCGACTAGCGCAACCCTTACTGGCTTCGCGTCTCTCACTAGCAGTGTTCTAAATATCGGATACCGGTCTCGTATCGGTCAGCAAATTATATATCGGTTACTGGATACCGGGCGGGATATCACGATATGGCCCTAAATACCGGAGTGTCATATCGGTGTCATACCAGTTAAAGAATAATCATATAATTGGTTATATAGAACATAATAAAACACATAAAATAAGTTTATAGTACTTACATTGGCTTATTTACATTCAACTTACGAATTTGCAGATACCGTTTATATTAGCTAATTACTCGAATTGCTTTGTCCAGTTTATTTAACATAATCTATTTCTTCCTTTACTAAATAGTAAATACTAATACAAATTTACAAATTTATCTAACATACAAATAGTAAATACTAAATAGTAAATTCAAGTTTATCTAACATAATCTATTTCTTCCTTTATTAAATAGTAAATACTAATACAAATTTACAAATTTATCTAACATATAAATAGTAAATACTAAATAGTAAATTCAAATTTTTACTAAATAATAAATTCAAATTTATCTTACATAATCTATTTCTTCCTTTACTAAATAGTAAATACTAATACAAATTTACAAATTTTATCTACCATGAAGTTCATACACACAAACACACAAAATCAGTGAATTCGAACCACTGATTCACACTGAATCAGTGATTCGATTCACTGATTCAGTGTGAATCAGTGAACCGAATCACTGATTCAATGTGAATCAGTGACTTGACAAATTCACTGTAGACTACAATCACTAATTCAGCCCTCCCAACTTAAGTATTAGCCTCAAATTACACCAAAAAAAATTTCTAACATAAATCGTAATCACTTAAACCTAAATAGCACAATTATAAAAGAAATTGAAGAAATTTGTAACTCTAAATCAAATTAACATGAAAAAATCAAACTTGACTTACCTGGCCGGTAGCCACTGCCCCACTATCCGACGAACTGGAGATGGCAGCGTCGGCGGAGAATGGCGAGGACCCTTTGAAGACTCCCAGAGTGGGAGAAGAGCAGTCAGAGGGCGGAAAAGAAAGAGAGAGAGAGAAAATGAGAGAGATTTATGGATTTGTTGGGAAATTAGGGTTAGGGTTCGGCTCGATCGGCCGACGATCGCTGGAAGAGAACGAAAGAGAGAGCTAGAGAGTGGGAGAAGAAAAATCGGAGAGAGATTTAGGGCTGGTTTGCTCAATTAGGGTTAGAGTTTGGTCGCGACTCGCGAGGAAGGATCGATCGCTCTTTCGTCGGGAGAGAAAGAGAGAGAGAGAGAAAACGAAAAAAATACCCTTTCTCTCCCCCTCCCGGCCCGTTTTATTTCTTAACGGGTTGGATTTTAACAGGTTAATGGGTTTAACCCGTAACCAAAACCCATTAACCGATATTACCTAATACCGGCCGGTATTTCTCATCTCGATACCGGCCGATATATCGCCACGTGGCCGATATATCGGCCCATACCGATCCAAAACGATAAACGGTAAAAAAAACTGCATATCGTCTCGTTTCTTCAATTTTAGCGATATACCGGTCGATATACCGGTATATCGGCCGGTATTTAAAACAGAGCTCACTAGGCACAGTAATAGCCTCGCGTGGAGAATCACACGCTGGCTTTGAATAATTTTTATACTCGCGTAACTCGCGAGTGTTGGGTATTCTGCGACTAGCGCAACCCTTACTGGCTTCGCGTCTCTCGCTAGGCACAGTAATAGCCTCGCGTGGAGAATCACACGCTGGCTTTTCCTTGCTTTTAAGGAAAGTTGTATCTTCGCGTTTAACGCGGTAGAGATTGGTCTCGCGGGTAGCGCGAGCCAGTTTGCGAGGGACCATAGCCTCGCGTCCTCTAGAGTTAGCTCCGCGTCCAAGGCGGGCTTTGAGGGCTCTAAGCCTCGCTCTCCGGTTCCTGTTCCGGAGTTGGGTCCTGGTCAGTCCAGTCCCTAGATCTTCTTCGGCAATCGGAAGCTCATCCTCGGTTAGGATTTCTTGTGTGAACTCCGGCTCTATAGCCGCAGTCTCTAAGGATCCTCGTCTCTCGGTGGATACCTTTCTACCCGTCACTCGGGCATTGGAGTACATGCGACGATAGTGCCGTGTCTCATCCAAGTCACCTGATCCGGAGGAGAGGAACTCCTCGTACTTCTGCTGGTCGATTTCAACGACCAGCGTGTCTACTTCGGATCCGATCAAATCAACGTCCGATTGCGCCACAATCTCTTCATCAGTGAAAGAGACGGCTCCCACTGTGGTCGCCAGTTTATTCGTCGCAAAAGTTCCTTCGCTTCCTTCCATCGAATTAACTTAAATTACAATGAAAGTGAACAAGATATAAAAAGAGAACAAACGAGAGGATTTTATACTTCAATCTCTCTCTTTTACAATAGTTTCGTGGGATCTGTGACGATGGGATCTATAGTAGTTCCTTTGGACGATCGGTACGTTGAAATCTTCTCTTTTAAAGATATCGGCCGAATATAGACGATCTTCTCTGGTTTTGATTTGTTCAAGGCTCTCTCGCGTAACTCGAACATCTCAAGAACTCCAGAAAGAAGATGGTGGTTTTCTCTGATCTTCACGAACTCAAGACTCTGTGCGTAACTTGAATTCTCCAAGATTTCAGAAGATGATCAGCAAAGGCTTCAAGGCTCTCTCGCGTACTTGAATTGCCAAAGGATCGATAGGAGACTTCCAATGCCAAAAATAAGAAGACCACTAGGGTTTCACCAGGAAGGTATTTATAGCCCAAGGTTAATGCAAGAGTTTCTATCTAAATAGAACTCGCATTCATCAGGGATTCCAATCAAATATCTTAGTTTTGATGGAATTCTGATTAGACTTGATTCGGGTATTTGGATAAGTCCAGAATCATTATCTCAATTAATTTGAGATTCTGGTTATCTGCTTACGCGGAGCTTTAATCGCATCAAAACGCGACGCTAAATAACCAAAATGCGGAGCTAACGCGGAGCTATTGATCATCTCCGCGTTTTACTCAAACGCGAGGCAAATACAAGCCAAACTGCGGAATCAACGCGGAGCTATTAAACATCTCCGCATTTTATTCAAACGCAAGGTTAATGTAACCAAACGCGGGGCTATTGAATTAGCTCCGCGTTCTGTTGTGGAAAATCCTTTTAACTTAGAAATTTTTACTGCCAACATTATCTTTGAAAAAGTGAGCTAGAAATTCCCTCTTCACGTCAGACTAGGCATTGATGGTTCTCTGGGGCAATTGTATAAACCAAGTGAATACAGACCCTCACATAGTACCTGCGAAAATTTTTCATCACTGGGTCATTACCCATGAGATGGCCAGTCTGCGAAAGGAAGTATATATGTTAGTTTGGAGATCCCTTCCCATCATATGACTATAGTTTGAGAGGCTTATACTTTGCTGGAAACGGGACAAACTCCCACTCTATCGGATAGGGTCTCATAATCCCTATTTCTTGAAGTCCTTTGCGGTGCATTAAGCTTTCTATCTGGCTTTGAAGCTTCGTCATTCTTTCAGCGTGAGGATCAATGAAGTATTCTTCCTCTCTCCCTTTTCCCCAATGTCTTGGTTAGGTTCGGTTTCATCCTTCTTAGTCTTGTCATGGTTGGATTCAGTTTCATCCTTCTTTTTGTTAGTTTTATCAGAAGAGGAAGAGTCTCCTGCTCTGTCTTCTGTGTTCTTTGGATTATTTTCCAGGACCTTCGTAAGCATCGCTTTGAGATCTTCGATACTTTTTTGTTGCTCCTGGATGAGGCATTCTTGTACCTCAATTGTCTGTCTCATCTCGGTCGACGGATCGACCATATGAACTGTCCTCCTGCCGGACCGAGATAAGCATACGCCTCGGCGTTGCTATGGTCAAGTAATCGCTAAGCTCATCATATTCCTCATCAAAGCCCCCAACCAGTTTTACGTAAGTGCGAGGAACTATCACACCTGTCTTGAGGCGTGTGTGATGATAGGTCTTCTCCACCTCGATGTCGGAGACACACCCTTCTGTGACTGGCTTCTTATCTTTATTCACCATATTTGATGTGAAAACGGGCAATTCTTGGTCTGAGTCAGAGTCTCGTTTTTGCAGTCATCTTCTCTTTGGAATGCAAGATTCCGGTGCTGACAGTCGGCTGAACACCAACATTCTCAGAGCTTCACAACAACAGTGAGTTAAAACTGCGGCAATTAATTTTTTGCAACAGTATGACCGATGGGACTGTGCGACTTCCCTTTTGTTCATGAGATAACTCCGTAAGTTGGGAGTTTCTTCTTATGGTTGCAGATATAATCATCTTTTATCCCGCTTCTTGAGTGATGTCTATTTGACCAGACAGATGGTTCTGAGAAATCATATAGGCTATATTTCTCAACTCCAAGTTTGGTTCGATGTTCATCATTAATTTTGGTATGTCTTGCATGAACCTGCTAGGTAGACTCGCATCCTTCTGTTCTTGTGTGAGACTGAGACTTGACTCTTGGCTCACGCACTGGACGAGCCTGGTGTGCTGATCTAGCCTCGCACGCTAGCTTAGTTGAACTAGCCCCGTGTGCTGGTCTAGATGTAGATCTGTTTTGAAATTTACTTGAACTAGGCTGGCGAGGCTGAGGTCCGTTAGGCTGAGAACCGCTAGGCTGGTTTTTACTAAGCTGCAAACTGCTAGGCCGACCTTGATAATGACCGCTAGGCTAGATTTTGCCAAGTTATCTTTTGCTAAGCTGATGACCGCTAGGCTGAGATCTGCTAGGCTAAGGACTGCTAAGTTAATTTTTGCCAAGTTGTCTTTTGACAAGCTAATGACCGCTAGGCTGAGGACCGCTAGGCTGAGGTCCCCTCGGCTGACGACCACTATGCTGGCTTTCGCCAAGTTGTCTTTTGCCAAGCTGATGACCGCTAGGCTGAGATACACTAGGCTAAGGACCGCTAGGTTGGCCACACTGATATTCGCTAGGCTGATTTTTGCCAAGTTGTCTTTTGTCAAGCTGATAATTGCTAGGTTGAGGTCTGTTAGGTTGAGGACCGCTAGGCTGGTTTTTGCCGAGTTGTCTTTTGCCAGGATGATGACTACTACATTGATGACCGCTAGGCTGGTTTTTGCCAAGCTGTGAACTGCTAGGCTTGTCTTGGGCCTTGCATGCAAAACGAGTTTTGAGTGTTTTACGGCGCACCCTCCGATTCTGGTTGCGTATTTGGTCTGTTTATATGTCGCAATAGGTTCCCCTTTGGTGTCATATGCGGCAAGCTCTCTGAACATTGGGAGGGGCAAAATTGGCTTTGACGGACCATAGTTCAGAGATCCAAGGGACTGTTGATGGATCAATGCCTCCTTGTCATTCAAGACCATGAAGTCCACCTTTTGTTCAGAGTTAGTCTTTTCATACTCTCACAGTGCTTAGTCTTTTCATACTCTCACAGCGCAAATCTCTTGTGGCGCGGACTCAATGAGTCCAAAAATACATAATCTTTATATTTTTACTGGTCGACTTTGATCACCAGCATCTCGATCATCTCTCCAATCTTGTTGATGTCAGATTGGACCACCATCTCCTCTTCAGTATATGAGATCTCTCCCACTGTGGTCGCCAGTCTATTTTTTACAAAAATAGGAGATTTTTCCATTACTATTGGATTAGAGAAAAATTACAGATTATCAAAATATCTCTCTTTTTTATTTGATTAAAATAAAGAAAAAAGAATAAAACAGATAGAGAGGATTTATAGAACACGTAGCTCTCTTTTTAATCAGAAGATCGTGGAATTCGAGATAGATATGGAGATTGGTCCTTTCCTCGTTGACGATCTGACATCAATGGTTGAAGGCGAGCTCGTTCTTCTTCTCTCTATTCTTGGAGAAAGCATGAAGTTCTTGTGCGCGAGAGAGATCTAGTCAAAAGTTCTTTTTTATTTCTCTTGGGGGTATTTATAGGCCCCAAATTATTGAAGAGGTTTTTTTGTAGATAGAATCAAGATCTGGTTTCCTTGTAAATAGAATCAAGATCTCTTTGTAATCTTGATTAGATATTTGAATCTTCTCTTGATTTGATTTGCTCCAGATTCATTGTATCGGGTCCTGTTTCTACACCCAAAAACAATTAAACTCAAATTAGAATTTGATTAAAATTTATAAAATTATCAAACTCAAACGTAATTAAATTAGAATACTATATCCAAAAATAAATTTTAGTTTGATTAGAATTTGTAGAATTATCAAACTCTAATGGAATTAATTTGAAGTTCTTCATCCAAAAATCAATTTGATTCTAACTTAAATTTGGATAGAATTAGAAATTGCAAAATAGTTAGAGACATGGCCAAAATATATTGCATGCACGAGACGGGATTCACCGTACATAATAGGAGCTCGAGCGGGGTGAGCGGCCGCCCGAAACTGGCCTGGCCAGTAATTTTTTTTTCGTTTGGCCTTAATTAGCCTTCTGAGCCTCGAGTCTCGCGGGAGCTCACGAGGCTCACAAGGCCAGAAACAAATTTTTTTTTTTCTGCTTTCTTCGTTTTGACTTTGGCCTCCCAGCCTCGCGGACACCCGCGAGGGTGGGAGCCTCGCGGGAGCCTGCGAGGCTAATTTTTTTTTTTTTGTCTCTTCTATCTCGTGCACGCGAAGCAGGGAGCCTCGCGTCCCGCAAGGCTTCCACACTTATTTATTATTATTATCATTATTATTATTATTATTATTATTATTATTATTATTATTTGGATTCGAATTCGGATTTAGACATGGATTTGGATTTTGGATTCGGATTCGAATTCGAATTTTGGATTAGTGCGGGGATAATTTTTCTCGTTCTATGTGTAGGTCTGGTCCCATATTGGTTTTAGGTTGTTGTTTTCAACCTAAGGTTACATGTGAAAAAAACTGAAATGGAATGAAAGAGGGGTGATCTGAATCCCAACTACGTTGGCACTCTATTCTCAGAGTTTATCAATTGAAGCAGTTTGTATAGCTTGTTTGTGTTTTAAGTTTCAGTATCATCGTAAGAGTTCATATGTGAGTATAATTCTACGTTAGATAGAACAAAAAAAAAGTGTATGAGTTTAAATATAAAGTTGGAATCTTTACTCTACTAACTTAAGTTTTTTGATAAGATTGATTCTTGGCTTTGTATTATCCTTTATGTGTTTTCGATGATTTTTTACAGTTAAGCAGCATAAACTCCTGAATTCAGAGCAATTATCTGCTCCGCTCAACTAGCATTAGTACAATGGGTTATCTACAGAACCTGATCATATAATTCTTTCAGAGGAGGAAAAAAACTGATCACATAAGAATACAGGCTGTCTACACAACTTGAAATCTAATCAGAGTTGAGGGATTTTGTTGCTAAAATCATTATTGTGCCTGTATTTTTCCAGCAAGTTGCCAAGAATAATTGCCACCTAGCAATCACTGAGATAAGCCAGATCCTCTCGAATCCCGTACATGTAAGAGAGCCGTGAGCGAAGAGCTCGCTGGCCAGTCTCCTGTCAGCTTCCCATGTGGAGTAACGCACACGTGGCATTCCCTAAACCAACCAGCTAGGCCAGCAGAACCCACCCACCTCCAATAATCGGTGTAATTCCGCATCCTCTCTCTCATCCTCTCTCTCTCTCTGTGTGTGTTTATAGCCCTTCCCCTTCAATTAATCAGAGCTACAACATTGTCATTGCCTCTCTCTACTCCTCTCTCGTCTCTGTCTCATGGTTCCCATCATTTATGGAAGAAGAGGAAGATGTCCTGGCTATCTAAGCTCAACTCTACCCTCCTCTCAAGGTCACTTCATCTCTCCAACTCAAATCAAACAACAACTATATATGGCATTTTGTTCAATCGTCTAACATTGCTGACTGACTATTTGCATCTACTCCAACAAAATATAGGTGGACTGGAGTTTTCAGGCACCGCAAGATACGATCCGACAACGATGCAGACGACGCAACAAACACGAGCAGCAACATTAACAGCAGTGAAGGTGGCGGCGGCGGCGGCAGCGGCAGCAGCAGCAGCAGCCCGGTGCAGGCACCAGCCGCGGAATGCTACGCCTGCACGCAGGCAGGCGTTCCGGCCTTCCACTCCACCAGCTGCGACCGCGCCCACGCGCCCGAGTGGGAGGCCAGCGCAGGCTCGTCCCTGATCCCCATCCGCAACAACCCTCCTCCCAAGGCTGGACGGGCAAGCAGGTGGATATTTGGCCGGGTTCTGGATCCTAGGAGCAAGCGAGTGCAGTGGTGGAACCGGGCGATACTGCTGGGGAGGGCGGTGGCGCTGGCGGTGGACCCGCTGTTCTTCTACTCGCTGTCGATAGGGAGGGGAGGGGCGCCGTGCGTGTACATGGATGGTGGGCTGGCGGTGATCGTGACGGTGCTGCGGACGTGTGCGGACGCGGTGCACCTGATGCACGTGTGGGTGCAGTTCAGGCTGGCGTACGTGTCGAGGGAGTCGCTGGTGGTTGGGTGTGGGAAGCTGGTGTGGGATGCGAGGATGATTGCGGAGCATTATGTGAGGTCCATCAAGGGCTTCTGGTTTGATCTTTTCGTCATTCTGCCCGTGCCTCAGGTGAGACAACAATTGTTAATTACTTGTATTTAGATCATTTTATTTTCGAAAGTCATTTTTAGGGAGTTTCCAAAGGAGCACACCATTTTTCCCGGTGAGCCTACTTGTTAGTGTATTTTTTGTCCGGACTGGAAGTTGTTAAGTGAGCTCACTAGGAAAAATGGTGTGCTCCTTTGGAAACTCCCCATTTTTAAGGTCATGGTATTGTTAAATCAAGCTATGATGTTCTGGTTGGGAAGGGTAAGCCGGGGGTGTGGGCAGCCGCCCCCTCTGGGATATTCCATTTCAGCACACTACTTTGCTTAGTGAGCCCACCTTTCCCATTAAGGAGTAATCACCCGAATGATTTTACCCCCATTTGGAGATTAGTATCCCAATGGGTCTAATTAATCCCCGACCAGAGAAAAAGACATGGTCACAGAAAAAAAAAAAAAATGATAAACTTATAATTTTTTACAACTTTCGGAGGTGGGCTCACTATGCAAAGAGGTGCGCTCAAATAGAATTTCCACCTCTCAATTTTTTTTTTTTTTTGAAAAACTTAAAATCTATAATTTTTATGAGTTTGCCCCAGTCCACCATTCAAATTTTAACTTTGTCCCATTGAATCCCAAGAGTTATGAGTAAAGTCCATTTTTGGCTGTATGATATTATATTTTTTTTCAAGCTCCTCTAGCAATTCTTTTTTTTTTTAAATCGTGATAATTTGGGTCTTTATCAAATTACATATTAGCCATATATCGACTTACAAGACTATAATTTATCAAAATCAGTTTTCTATATATAGAAAATTTTTTGGGTTGGAGAGTATCCCTGCACTCCTAACAAGGTGCCCTGCACCCTGATGAGCTGTCCGCCTAGCTCGACTTTCAAATAACTTTGCCCAGGTTCGAATGCATGCATCTCCCCTGGGAGTAGGTATATCATGTTGGCTTTGCTTCATGATAGTTTGGCTATAGATGCTGCTGCAGCCTTACAGTTTATGCTCTATTATCTGTGTTTGTTATTATAAGTAGACTTCCCGTAGCACAACTTGAGCGTCATAGCCAAATTAGATGCAATATCACTTGCTGAGTCTGATGTTACGAGTTGTAAATAAGGGAGAGATCTATTTATAACTTACTGCATATCACTGTAGCTTTATTGCGCCACAATAAGAACTCAATCTTTATCAGTTATGAGCGAAGGAGGTCCATTTGCCGACTGCCGTGTCATCCTTTGCAACAACAAGAAACAAACAAACAATTTGTAACTTCATTAATTCGGCACTCCATCTATGAGTTCTAATTAATCCTCACAAGTAAAGGTGATAAAAATGACAACCGATGATTTTATCGACATTAGAGCTGTATAAAAAATCAATCACACTCTCGCCGAGCACAAGTTTAGTCTGCGTCTTGACATGAATGAGACCGAGTAAGGCCAGCTTGTTTTGACTGGATCCATCCAAATTACCTAAGTTGGCAGTCTGGCTCATGGCAGGAACGTAATAATAGAGTTTATATTTGGGACCATCTTCTTCTTCAGAGCTGCCCCACAAATACAAGTGTCCGTTAATAGAGGACAAAATTGGACCCTCTCCATGGCCCAAACCTTAGGGCCATTGCTCTGAAACAGACAAGACAGATCAGGATGCAATTGAGCAAATTTGGGATTGATGGGGGGTTTCGTGCTGTAAACTAGCAGCAAACAAGTTTTGAGTATCAGTCGATATGGATGATACACTGACTGTGACTTATAGACTGTAGTATAAATACATGTACGAAGTGGTAGGTACAACTAGAGGTGGTTTCCACGTAATATGCTCAATTATGTGCTTAGTATCGATGTTAGGCCAACTTTCAATGTCACATGACCTTGCGCCTTCGAGTTTAGCATGCTAAACTTTAATCGAGAATATTTAAGAATCTATGATAATTTTTCTAGTATTAAAGCAGAAGTATACGAGATTTACATAGTGTGTGTAAAAGTCAATGGTAGACTTTCGGAATTATATGATATTTATTTGTTATTGTAATAATTTTATATTTTCTGGATGCATGTTTAACATGTTCCTTATGATTATATATATATATATATATATATATATATATATATATATTCTTAAACAAATAACTTATTCTTTTGTTATTATATTCTGAATTAAATATAATTCCCTTCCTTTTTTTCATGCTTAACCATATAAGTGGAGTAAACAAGGGCTGAAGGGCTTGTGGGAGACTCTATTTAAGTTTGCTATTCATATATATATATATATATATATATATATATATATATATATATATATATATATATATATATATATATATATATATATATATATATATATATATATATTTCTTCTATCAGGCCCTGCCATGTTGATCTCCACACTTTGTAGTTAACACATTAAACCGGAGCTAGAGTGCAGCAGAAACTCGTATTTTCCCTCTTTTCGCTTTGATCAGATCCTACAATTGATCCCTATCCCTCATGGTTCATATATGCCAAATTCATGGATTATGGGGTTGATTTGCCCATTGATTGGCAGGAACAAAATGTCATGCTTTTGGAAACCCGTTAATTCTGTATCAAATCTGATTATTTTCTTGTAAATTTGGTATGACATGGTAAGATTCGATGGAAGAAGAAAAAATTGTGGAAATATGATAATTTTGTAGATACACTAGCTAACTTAGCTAGTGTCATTGTAACTATGTAATCTTTTATATTTGAAGAATACTTAATATAAAGAACAAATTTCGCACTAGTGCATAAACCACACAAATAGAACAACTTTTCAATTGCTACACTTTTCTATAATTTCCATGTATCAGAGGTTTCTGCACACCATTCTGGTAGTAGTAGCTCTCAGGGATGAATTTCATTCATTAATTTTTCTTCTCCTGTTTGTACAATAAACTTCACCATGATTCATCTGAAGAACTATTTTTCTTCAACTGGTCTATCAATTTACGGATCGATAATAGCTCAAACTTGACCAGCAAATCAAAAAATGTTCTTTTCAATTGTTTCGTGTCTTTTATCTCATTATTTTGATCTTTGGAATCTATTAAGTTTCCGCCACATTTTTATATTCTTAGTATTTACTCCATTTTGCTGTTTCTATTTCATCCAGGCAATTTTTTGGCTGGTGGTACCAAAATTGATAAGAGAAGAAGAAATCAAGCTCATAATGTCAATACTTTTTATGATGTTTCTGTTCCAATTCCTCCCTAAGGTATATCACAGTATCTGTGTGATGCGAAGGATGCAGAAGGTCACCGGTTATATTTTTGGAACAATCTGGTGGGGATTTGCCCTCAATCTTATTGCCTACTTCATCGCGTCTCATGTAAGTGCCTGTTGCATTCGCCTCTTTAGATATTTTAGCTGGTAATCATTTGAATACTAGAGTGATCTAACATTCGAGATTCTATAATTTGAACTTTACAAGCAAAGAATAAGGAAGATATATGTAAAATAATTTTACGGCCTTAGTCTCTTTTGCTAAGAGTAGACATAATGGTGGTAAATGATGTCCTCAAGCCAACTTTGTAGTATTTAGATGCATTAATTAACTATAGGTACAATGAAGATGTAAGAAGAAATTGGCAATCAAATATGACATGATTTCAAAAATTCTATCTCTCTTCAAAAATTCATGAAGGTTACTATGACAAATATGGTAACGTTATGTATTCTTTCTGAGCTTTATAGTTTCCATAGGATCTTTTGTCCTTTAGACTTGCCAAATGACTTTAGGATTGCCTCACTAGAGAACCTTAGTCCAATCTTGGAGTGTTGAGCAAAGATTCACGTCGTTATTGGTAGCTAAATGGCTTCACTTGAAATAAACAAATTAAGGAGATTGTCAATGGGAGATTCAATTTAAACAGCATGGTGGTGGCAACTAGACATTGTTCGTATTTAATCCACAACGTCGTAGATTTTATTTATTCGTAGGAGTATCAATTTTAAACCACATTGAGGTGGCAACTAGATATTCTATATTTGTAAATATTAAGGTATAAAAGCACATATATATTTACTTATTTTCTTTCATTATTTTTAAATGAGTTTAAAAAAAGGGTGGTAAGGGCCTCCGAATTCTATTAATAGTGAATAATAGAACCACCTAAAATACTAGTAAATGGCACAACAAAATACCTTCATGCAGAAAGCAAAAAGGCCAAAAATGCAAAAGTAAACAATTCTAGTATATAACTAGGTACAATATCCAAAATACGAATCAATATGCCATACGTAGAACAAAATACAAACCTCCTGTCTACTCTGGTATGGTGATCTCTGTTATGGCTGCATTAGGGTTAGCGTCCATTAGCTGACGCAAAGGAAGGGAGGCGAAGGTAGGGAATCTAGATCCGAATTCGAGAGTTGGATGCGCTTTTCTTCGGAAGAAATAATGCACTGGTATATGTTGTGTCCGACGTCTCTAAAGATCATATTGTTTTTTTCTTTCCAAATGCTCCAATAGATGGAGGCCATAATGATAGTTTCTCTATTGTGTGATGTTCCCATTTCTTGTATCTTGTCCCATATGTTGTCGACCAGATACATACCTATGAAGATACCAAAAGCATTCGTATGTTTGGTCTAGATATTAGATGCAAAGGCACATCACGACAGTGACAGAAAGAGGAAACTCAAAGTTACAATTATGTGATATATGTTATTTGGATAATTTGCGCAAATTATCCAAATATCTGTGTGATATTTGGATAAAAATAAGTGGCTCAGGGAATCCTCGTTGATCTGCATAGCACACTAAACTAGGTCTCATCTATTCCCTCTTCGAGAAGTAATTCTAGGTCAAAACTGCTTCCTTTGCAATAAGGCAAAGGAAGGCCCATATATTCAAAGGGTCAATTAGTTCAGCAGATGATATCTGTCGAGGCCAGCCTTCTGCCCCATCAATAAAGTGGCGATGAGTAGAACTAACTGAGAAATCACCCCAACTATTTCATTTCCAAACCGGTAAGTTTGACTCTTGGCCCCTTGGTGTGACCTTCAGAAGTATAAGTTTAAGGAAGGTCATCTTCTTCCCTGTATAAGGTGCGACACTCTGTCTGAGAGACACCCTTCATCTATTATGACACCAATAGTCTGTGACAGTGGCCTGTCAATTATGCGTCAGTTCGTAGGTGCTCGGAAATAGATATTACAAAGGGACCTTGGAGCACCACTTATCATGCCAGAAGTATACACGCCCTCTACTCCTCGGATGAAAAGGGACTCGACCAAAATAATGTGTTTAGTAGTGAGCAGAAGGGTGATGTTTGCATGACATTGTGAGACTTGAATCTCCAAGAGCCCCTCCTAGCACCATATTTGGAGGTCAATAGCTCCTGCAAAGTACCATAAGGCTTGGACAGATTGTGCCACCACCACTTAGTTATGAGGCTAACTTAAAGATATGGAGGTCTAGGACTCTCTATCCACCTTCCCATTTTTCTCTACACACATGCCCCAGGAACCCAGGTGGTAACAGAAATAGTTGTTAATGTTCCACCCATAGGAAACTGCTACGGATCTAATCGGTTCTCTCTTATGTCTAGCACAACAGTACAAAGAATGACATAAGGTAAAGCAGAAATGCCAAAAGAACTGCATTTAGGAAGATAACTCCGCTCCCTAGAGAGAGAAATTTTCCTTTCTACCCTTTCAGTGTCTCTATAGACCATCAAGACGGGGTTTTGTTTATGTCTGGACAGTCTACCAGGCTTAATGCAGATGTCCAAATATCTCATTGAGAAGGAGGCCTCTCTACATCCCAAATAGCAAGGCATAAAGTAAAAGCAAAGTTTTGTTTGCCTAGTAGGACCATCGAGCTATTATGAAAGTTAATCGTAAGAGTTGTCCATGCCTCGAAATAATAGAGGGTCCACTTCAAGACGATAGCCTGTCTGATATTGCAGTTCCCAAAAAACAATATATCATCCTTGTATTATAGGTTAGTGAACGTGATGGGGGAAGACTCTAATACCGCACCAATCAGCCCAATGTTTTCAGACTTTTTGATAAGTCTGTTCAAGCCGTTGGTCACTAAAACATTAAGTAGAGGAGACAGAGGGTCAACCTATTCAATCCCCGTTAGCATACAATTTCTTTTCATATTCTTCGGTTCACAAGAATTTGGATCTTAGTAGAGGTCAGCCTCAACTTATTCCATGAGATCCATCTATTTCCAAAACCTTTGAGTTGCAGGACATCGAGGAGACAATCCCCATTGACCATTTTGTGTGCCTTCTCGAAATCAAGCTTCAACAAAGTACACATCATACTTCGTTTTTTTGCATTGGTGGATCACCTTCTGTGTGATAGTTACTTCCTCAAGGATATTCCTCCCACCAATGAAGCCAGATTGAAAATAGCCTACCAAATTCTAAAGGATAGTGGATAGCCTATTTGGTAGAATCTTAGAAATCATCTTGGATAAGTTACTAAGCAAGGCAATTGGCATGTAATCTCCTATTTTAGATGGTGCTCCAGATTTTCGAAATGAAAACTAAGTGGGAGTAGTCAATTCTGTCCAGTCCTACTGACCCTATGTGGACTTCCTCAGAGTTCTAGTAGGTCTTGCTTCGTTTCATCCTAGAAATGACAGAAATGAAATAATGGGAAACGGTCGGGTCCTAAGGATTTATCGGAGCCCAGTGGCTAGACTGATAATTTGATTTCTTCCTCCGCAAATTCCTACTTCATGGCCATTAGATTCATATCATTTTAGGACTAAGTCCTCATACCCAACCTAATTTTCTTAACTGTTTTGAAAATGCTCTTGAAGTGTTCATAGAAAGGGTTGTGAATGGCCTCTTCGCCTTGAGTATGACCACCTTCCATATCAACCGAGTGGATTTTATTAAGTTGCCTTCTCATGTCCATGGTTTTGTGGAAGAAGACCGTGTTAGTATCACCCCTGTGTTATTTTCTTTCATAATCGAGGATAGCATCATTGATTTATTTTCATAAACTTAAGAATCTCTTACTTAGTTATTTCATTTATATGTCGACGAGCCTAATTAATCACCAAAAGATGCTTGCATACAGATAGAATAGTGTAAAAGAGAACAAGGAGTT
Source organism: Dracaena cambodiana (assembly GCA_036321105.1). Classification (NCBI taxonomy): domain Eukaryota; kingdom Viridiplantae; phylum Streptophyta; class Magnoliopsida; order Asparagales; family Asparagaceae; genus Dracaena; species Dracaena cambodiana. The sequence goes on from JAYEPQ010000005.1 coordinate 9,124,371, forward strand.
CTATACAGTTAATATGAGCATAAGCAATGCTTAAATGCAAATCTTGTGATCCATCAATATCTATTGGATAATAATTGTGCTCTAGCCTTATTTCCTTTGTGAAAAAAAAGAAAGTAATATGCCCTAGCTCTAAATTTAGTGAATACTCATAATAGTAAAAAAAAAAAAAAATTCTATCATACCCAGGAGTCCAAAACTAGTAACAAAGTGAGGATTATAATTTAACCATGAACACCCTTAATATGCATGATATTCTACATGTAACTATTAGCCGGTAATAGTGTCTTTTAAATGAGTTGCATTTTTTACGAAGAAACTGAAATTTCGATTGTATTCAGGTAGCTGGTGGGTGCTGGTATGTTCTTGCAATTCAACGCGTTGCGTCCTGCATCCAACAGCAATGCGAGAAGAACAACAATTGTGACCTTGTATCGTTGGCCTGCTCCAAAGAAGTCTGCTATCACCTGCCGTTGCCCTCAGGACTGGACGAACTGCAATGCGAGAACGATTTCACAAATACCATGGGGCTCCGAAATAACTCAGTATGTTTAAATGTTGATGGGCCATTCCCTTATGGTATCTACAACTGGGCTCTCCCTGTCGTTTCCAGCAACTCAGTTGCTGTGAAGATCCTTTATCCTATATTCTGGGGACTCATGACCCTCAGGTAAAATATCTCACATAGAAATCTAGAAGGAGAAATTACCAATAGCATATATGCTTTAGCCTGGTTGACTCCAAATTATTAGACTGAACCGGCATCGTGTGTATCTAGATGGTTACAGAAATTAGCACTTTTATTCTTTTGAGTCGTTTCTCAATGCATCTTATCGACAAAATATAACAAAATTTATTTTTAAAGACATGTACTTACATTAAAGGTGCTAAAATCTAGTATGTACACTTTTCTATTCGTAGATGCCATTAGATTTTTCTTATTTTATTCAACAATTTTTTTGTTGATTAACATATGATTCAATGATCTGTTGCAGCACCTTTGGCAATGATCTTGAACCTACAAGTAACTGGCTAGAAGTGATATTCAGTATCATTATTGTATTGAGTGGTCTGATGCTGTTCACTCTGTTGATTGGCAACATCCAGGTATTTGTTTCCACCAATATCTGATTTCCAAATGGTAAATTACTATAGAAAGAAATTCTATGTGATATTTGGCCGTTCATGAAATCTAACAGCTTGGACTTCAATGCAATAGGTGTTCTTGCATGCGGTTATGGCGCGGAAGAGAAAGATGCAACTGAGGTGTCGTGACATGGAGTGGTGGATGAAAAGGAGACAGCTTCCCTCGCGCTTGAGGCAGAGAGTCCGTCAGTATGAAAGACAGAGGTGGGCTACAATGAGAGGGGAGGATGAAATGGAGATGATCAAGGACTTGCCAGAGGGTTTGAGGCGAGATGTCAAGCGCTATCTCTGTCTTGATCTCATCAAACAGGTACTTTTCAAGCCTAGACTGACTAGTTATTAGACATGAAAGGACCCATTGAGAGCAACTGGTGTGTTTATACTCATTTTATGCATGTCAAAGCCAAAACCTCATGCCCTTCCTCCAAGAGTCGTGACAAAGATCGATAATCACATTGAGATTGCACTGCTAATCAAAATCAATAGAATACACCAGTGCCGACAGAAGGACAATAGACATGTTAATATCAGAAAAATGCATAGCTCATCCAAAATCAATAGAAGCACATTGGACTCTGCTATAGTAACTTTCATTTCTTGTTCAGGTACCTTTGTTCCACAACTTGGATGAACTCATCCTAGATAACATCTGCGACAGAGTTAAACCCCTCGTCTTCTCCAAGAACGAAAAGGTACACTAACGTGATCCATGAAAATTTTTATGATATTTATAATCTTTTAGCCTCAATATTGATCTAATACCTGTATAGGTAATCCGAGAAGGTGATCCTGTACAACGAATGGTATTCATCGTCAAAGGCCAGCTAAAAAGCAGCCAGTGCCTTAGCAAAGGCATGGTGGCAACATGCATGCTCGGCCCTGGAAATTTTCTTGGCGATGAGCTCCTCTCATGGTGCCTCCGTCGCCCTTTTATCGATCGCTTGCCTGCCTCATCGGCCACGTTTGAGTGTGTGCAGCCGACAGAGGCCTTTGGTCTAGATGCACCTCACCTACGATACATAACCGAGCACTTCAGATATAAATTTGCCAACGAGAGGCTCAAGAGAACTGCGAGATACTACTCTTCAAACTGGAGGACATGGGCAGCTGTTAACATACAACTCGGCTGGCGACGTTACAGGAAGAGGACTAGCGGCATGGTGGCCGGACCACCGGAATCTGGTGATAATGAGCGTCGCCTTCGCCAGTATGCTGCAATGTTTATGTCTCTCAGGCCTCATGATCACCTTGAGTAGAGGAGAAGGCAGAGGTTTCGGGACATAGAGAGCATTATGCCGCAGGTATATAAGTTGAAGGAATCGCAATCAATCAACTATCAAGTTAATTGTTGGGTAGATTGGTGCAGAATTTGATCAGCCAATAGAAAGTTATGATTAATAATTATATTGTTTTACCAAGAACTGAAGCTGATGAATGTTGTTGTTTCATAAAGATTATATTGTCACGACTCAGAGGATGCACAAATGGAATGACAGAAGAGTAAAATTAAATCGTCAAAATTAAAGAGATCAACGTAGATGATAAAACTATGAATTGAGAGAGTGAATAATAGTTTTGTATTTTAAGGTGCATATAAACGGTACAATGGTCATCTTTTTATACAAGAAGAAAGCCAACATAAAAGACAAAAGTAAGAGAATATATAATTCGATACTAATTACATAAAATTCTCAATCAGTATAGTCAGCCTAATTAGAGGAATTTATCAAATATACTAATTTAGTAAGATATCATGCGATATACTAATAAATTAAATGATTTGTCAACTATCATAATTTAGAAAAATATCCTAAATTAATGAGATATGCTAATATCCCCTCTCAAATTCAAGATGGTTTAGGAGACGATAACTTGAGTTTGGAAACAAAATCATGATGACGATCAGTTGGATGGGCCTTGGTAAAAAGAGAAACTCAATGGAAAATTAGGTAGATCAGATATAATAAATGATAGGAGGGGGATCTAAATATGCTAAGGATTGAGCAACAATCTCGTGATGGCGAGAAAACAGGAAGAGCGGCAATGCCAACAATATAGCTAGCGTCTCTGGCACCATTAGGCGATGCATCCGGTCTTGCCGAGGGCGACAACACAGAAGATGGAGGCAGTGAAGTTAGCGGCAATACATCAAATTTTTGTGGGGAGTGGCAGATGGAATCTCTAACACGGGAGGCAGCGAACGGAGCAACAGACAGTCACCAGAGAAGGAGATAAAGATGGCAAAGGTGGTGCTTTTGAGGGAGACGGAGATGACAAAGATAGCGTGTTTAAACATGGCGGTGACGATGTAGTAGGAGCCGAAAATAACACATTAGATTTCAATAACGGAGTAGCAGGTGGAGTCACTAGGACACGAGACGCAAACGTCAAAGGCAACACCTTTGAAGATGGCGGTGATGACGGAGTAGGAGCCGACAACGACACATTAGATTTCGAAGATGGAACAGCATGTGGAGTTACCAGGGTATGGGACGAAGATGGCAAAGTCAGCGCATTTGAAGATGGCAACAACGGTAGACCAGGAGCCACCATAAACTTAGGAGTTGCAACCAGCGACAGCGAGGCAGTGGATAGCCAGCGGGGGATAGAGCAGGAACTGTGCCCATAACGGAGGCAATGTCAGTGCAATCGAGCAATGTAAGAACCATCACAACTGCAAAAACAAAGGACACAATTGCATTGATCCTTGAGAGATTTGAGAGAACTTTGATAGAGGAGTTGAGAGTTGCAGTGGCCATAACGAAATCAGTAGAATGAACATGAAGAGTCATTTGTACGGGTTGACTAATCAAAGTGCAAGTTAGAGACCGGATCAAGGCACAAGTTAGATATCGGGTCGAGGTGCGGGTCGGAAACCCGAGGACAAAAAGAAGACATACCTCATAGAGGCCTGATACTATGATAAAACTATAAATTGAGAGAGTGAAGAATAGTTTTGTATTTTGAGGTGTATATAAACGGCATAATGATCATCGTTTTATAAGTGAATGAGGCAAATATAAAAGGCAAAAGTAAGAGAATATATAATTTGATACTAATTATATAAAATGCTCAATCAGTATAATTAGCCTAAGTAGATGGATTTGTCAAATATACTAATTTAGGAAGATATCATGAGATATGTTAATAAATTAGAGAATTTATCAAATATCATAATTTAGAATGATATCCTAAATTGGGGGAGTTTCCAAAGGAGCACACCATTTTTCCTAGTGAGCCCACTTTCCAACTAAAAATATGAACAAAAGATAACTATCTAGTGGGCTCACTAGGAAAATTGGTGTACTCATTTGGAAACTCCCTAAATTGGTGAGATATGCTAATACTAGATAGCACCAAGATTTAAAGTAGTTTGGAGCAAGTCCTACGTCTGTGGGTGCCTACCAATCAAATCTTTATTATTTGATGATGATTATATCCGTATGATTTCTGTTTGGGTGGTTCTCATTTCTTGACTTTTATCAATGTTTTCCTCGGGGATTTTTTAGTGACTTTGTGCTGGATGGGGAGTTTTTATGGCTATTTTATCTTTCAAACTTCGTTCGACGAAGTATTTATTTCCCTAAATCGGACGAAGTGGCACACCTAATCGGATGATGCAGTGCACTATTTCTTGTCGGGACTGCCTTTTCTGTATTTTTTTTTCATTGAAAATCGGAGTGGTTGGTTTACGGGAATCGAATTGTTTCACTAGTGTCGTGAGTTTCCCTGACTGATATTCATATTCTGTAAGTCCCTTTTTTTCCCTACGTGTGGTTTTGAGACCTGCTATTGTCTCCGTCTTGTGTTTTTTGCTCTGCCCTTGTTCCTCTTTGTTGTGGCCGGTCTCTCTTTCCAGTGAATTTGTCTGTGTTTCGCAATTTCTAGTTGTGCCTTCTGCTATCTTCCTACATCCCTCCTTCCCCTGCTAATTACAAATGCTTGCATCTCACAAATTGAAACTCCCGGATCTCACAAATTGAGATTCTCATAAAGATGATTATTATATCTTTCAAAAATAATGGTTTCCAATGCAAACACACTCTCAATGCTATGTCAATTGCCATGCAAAAGACATGCCTTGAGGTAGCAAATAGCATATATTTATAGTTCCAAGCCCACATACAAGTCTTTATTGGAATCTAACTGGCGATCCAATTAAACTCATGTTTTTATCCTATGGAAATTCTAAGAGCACCCATATAATCTCTAAGTACCCTCATTTAAAAGTTCAGTTATACGAATTTGCCATTATAATTTAATGGTGAATTTGTCCTTATTTTCTCAGTTAGAACCCATCCCCATAGAATTCAAAATTAGCTTTAATCTAAAAACTTTTTCCTATTTTATCTTTCTCCCCTGTGTAAATTCTCAACATCAAAACTATTCCCTTTTATTTTCCTTACTCTTTCCCCTTACTTCCTCATAATTTCTCTTCGTTTTTGCTATTAATCTTCACTGGAATCTTAAATTGCAAAGGGAATTTAGAGAAGTTTTGAAGATAATGGTAGATATAAATATGTAATTGTTGGTTCATATAGTAACTAGTTCAGGCCTGCAAAAGAGAAGTTCCACTAAGCAAGAATCAGCCAAGCCTATGAAGCATAGAAAACTCAAGACTCCTTCATCAATCAGGATCTCTTTGAGACAAGAAAATTAAGTTCGGGTACAATAAGAAAGCCTCACTCTACAAGGTAACAGAATCCTTCTCGTATCTAGAAATTATATTAGACTTCATGTACGGCTCTAATAGCAAATAACTATAAATACCAATTAAAATAATCGATTAATTCCATATTCCAATTTTAACCTTTTTTCATCTCAACCCAGTAACATTCTTTTACTATTTGGAATAGGATTTGACTTTGGTGGTGTTGGGGAGAATGTCGGGTCCAATAGGGAGCATGATGGGCCTAAACACAAAACAGAGAACCAGTTTGACAAAAAAATTTAAGCCATTAGGTCAAGGTCCCAACTTTTGTATTTAAACCCATAAACTTTTTTTGTCCTATCCGATGTGAGACTATACTCACATATGAATTAACTTAACAATCTCCCCCTTCATTGTGAGTATGCCAACTTAACTTTGGCAACCATCCACGTGGAGGCAGGCACGTTGGAAACCAAACCCAAAGTTAACCCGACCAACTTAACTTTGGCAACCATCCACGTGGAGAGCCGACACATGGGAAATCAATCCCAAAATTAGCTCGACTAATTTGGGCTTCAAATATCGACTTCACTCCCTTTTAAGCCATAACCTGGCCCTATTGACCCGACGACAATTTGGTCCGAATCTGGGCTCTAATATCAATTGTTGGGGAGAACGTCGGGTCCAATAGGAAGCATGATGGGCCTAAACACAAAACTGAGAACCAGTTTGACCCAAAAACTTAAGCCATTAGGTCAAGACCCCAATTTTTTGTATTTAAACGTATAAGCTTTTTTTGTCCTATCTGATGTGAGACTATACTCACATATGAACTAACTTAACAGGTGGTATGCCTCAAAAATAAGTTGAAGTTCAAGGGCATTTCCATTTGGTTTTTAGCCTCATTTAACATATGATTTATACCTCAACTTACCTCAGAAAAATCTAAAATTCTTACAATAACTTATCCTCTTCATTTATCATGTTGATACTATGACCCAGTTCCTCCTAATTTTCTCTTAAAAAGAACTAATAAATTAGCCAAAAATCTCCATAAATCCTCATATGGCTTGTTCTTGGTGATTCCTCCATCAAAACCCATTACAATCTTTCTCCAAGTCAAGATTCCATTTTTCTAAGTGTGATGACGTAGAGTTAAGTCCAATTCTTTAGGTTTTCAAGCCCTTTCATGTGCGATATGATTAAAACCATAGTTCTCACCAATTGCCTAATAACGACAAGAAACTACTCTTTTTCCTTATTTTGGTTTGGTTCCTTCAAGTAGAAATAACCGTAAAAATCATATTTATATATCTTGACATATTTAACATTGAATTTTTGCAATAATTGATATTTTATATTGCGTTTATCATGAATTTATTGCATGTATTCTATTGTGCATGTCACAAACATATACTTATGTCATGTTTCTATCTACTATTGCAACCTCTACATAAATAACCATATCTTTCTCATATAATTTCTATTTAAATTGTTCTAGGATCTGTTAGAAATATAATTCATTGAATATAAGTTTGTTTTAGAATCAACTTTTGATTCAGTCATCTTTCTTATTAAAAAAACATGATAGTTTTGACATTTTACTGCACCAGGTCAACAGTAGAGTGAATTGTAAGGCAATCATGACCTCTATTCAGAAAATCTAATTGGCATCACTTTTGATTCACTATAAAGATAACTCAGTGATCTATTACTTTCTTTAGAAACCAATTTCTAATTAAGTTATTGTCCTAATCAAAAATTGTCTCAAATTTTTTGCAATATCAGATTCTATCATTTTAACAGCAATATAGACTTAGAGAAATAGTTGTATCTTGTTAAAATACAAAATAATTTCCCTCAAATCTCACAATAATTTCGGAGTTTTGGTGCAATGGAAGGGACTTTCAACATGGTATCAGAGCCACCACTATCACCACTACTGATACTATCGATAACCCCTCCAACCCTCTCTTCCTCTTTTCCTCGGATAATCCGGGGACAATTTTTGTTTCTGCCCCTCTCACGAGAGACAACTATCCTACATGGCACCACGCTATGACCATGGCCTTATCTACCAAGAATAAGTTTGGCTTCGTTGATGGTTCATTACCTCGTCCTCAAGCTGATGATCCGCTCCGGGGCGCATGGGACTGTGCTAACAACATAGTTCTTTCTGGCAACCTCAGTCCTCTACGTCGATTCTGCCAATATTGTTTGGGCAGATCTTCATGACCGTTTTTCTCCTTCAAATGGTCCACATATCTTTAACCTTGAGCGTTCCATTGCCACTCTCCAGCAGAACACCGACTCTATTGCAAAATACTTCAACACGCTCAAAGGATTTTGGGATGAGTTGGCTCAATATGATCTAGTCTCCTCCATTACGCCTAGTCCATACCTACAACAACGACAACAGATGCAATTTCTCATGGGCCTCAATGATACCTACTCACAGATGCACAGCCAAATACTTCTAAAGGATCCCCTGCCATCGATGGGCAAAGCATATTCCTTGGTTTTACAAGATGAAGTCCAACGCTTGCTGAACCGTCTATCTTCTCTCCCTGAAGTTTCTACTATGGCAGCCACGAGCAACCATTCTAATAGCAAAACCACTAATGCAAAGCCACGATCTAAAGAACGTTGCTCTCACTGTCACATCATTGGCCATACAAAGGAAGTTTGCTACAAACTTTATAGCTATCCACCACATTACAAGATTGCACGTCGCAACAACAATAAGTCAGTTTCAGGTACCAATTATGTTGCACCTTCAGTATCAAGTCCTCCTGTTAATTCTTTTACGGTTGCACACACTAAGCAACCTCCTCAACTGACAATGGATCAATATGAGCAATTATTGTGCCTTCTCAGTGCTGTCACTCCGGTTTCTGAACCTTAAGCCAACCTTCCTAGTACGTGTATCATTTTATCTTCTCAACCAAATCAGGCTTGGATTATGGATTCTGGTGCATTTTCTCATATAACCTATTCATCATCTCTTATTAATTTATTGTCACAGACACCTGTGAACTCTGCCATTACCACTCCAACTGGATCGATTGCAAAAACCATAGGCATGGGATCATGCAATCTCACACAATCTATTACATTATCAAATATCTATCATGTTCCTTCTTTCAAATTTAATCTTCTATCTATTAGTCACCTCACTAAAGATCTTAATTGTCGTGTGATTTTTTACCCTACACATTGTATTTTACAGGACCTCTCGACGACAATGTAGATTGGTCAGGGCCATGAACGAGATGGACTTTACTACTTCGACTCGCCTTCTCCCACTGCTTGTCTCGCAAACCATTCTTCTATACTTGATTTATGGCACATACGTCTCGGACATCCATCTATGGCTCGTCTACATGCATTAGCATCCATGTTATCAATTAATTCAAATAAGTTGTCTAAAGTTTGCAACATTTGTTCCCTGGCAAAGCAAACTAGGCTGTCATTTTCCAATAGTGTTTCATCTATAAATAATCCATTTGAGCTTATTCATTGTGATTTATGGGGACCATATTCAGTTTCATCTCGAACTAATGTACGTTTTTTTCTAACTATAGTTGATGATTTTTCACGATATACTTGGATGTTCTTAATGAAATTTAAATTACAAACTTGCCAATTTTTAGAACTTTTTGCATCTTATGTTCAAACCCAATATGGTCACAAAATCATACGTATACGCACAGATAATGGTACCAAATTTTGCAACAATATTCTTTCCATTTTTCTCTCTACACTTGGAATTGTACATGAACATACTTGTGTAGCTACTTCTCAACAAAATGGAGTAGTTGAACGTAAGCATCGTCATCTACTTGATGTTGCATAAGCCCTTCATTTCCAATCTGAATTATCTAAACAGTATTGCAGTGATTGCCTTCTCACTGCTACCCATCTCATTAACCGTATCGCTACACACATCCTCAACAATAAGACACCATTTGAACTCCTACACTCTTTTAAATCCAAATATGATCACATCCGTGCTTTTGGTTGTCTTTGTTTTGCATCAACTAGACATTTTGACTCTGATAAATTCCATCCTCGTGCTCGTCAAAGTGTACTTATTGGTTTTCCTATGGACCAAAAGGCCTATCGCTTATTTGATATATCAACTAATCAAGTCTTCACTAGTAGGGATGTTATTTTTCATAAAAATATTGTTCCCCTAGAAGATCAATTTTTGACTTCCAATATGCATGCAAATCATCTTATACTTCTGTTGTCCTAGACTGATAACTGTCATGAATGTAAGAACTTCACAGCACAAGTTTAACCTTCTTCAACTCCTCTTATCACAAATTTACCTCCTTCCACCCAGGCTTTATCCCAACCATAATGTCAAACCCGCCCACCATCTTACTTGAGAAACTATGTGATTGGTTTCATGGGTTCGACTGCATCTCCAAAGTTTTCGATAAGGTATCATTTATCCAATCATCTTTCTTATAGTATTTTTTCTCTTACACACTTACCTCTATTATTTGCTATATACATGCATTCAGAATCAACCAGTTTTTTAGAAGCCAACAAGCATCCTCATTCGTGTCAAGCCATGCAAGAGGAGCTCCGTGCACTCACCTCTAATAATACCTGGTCCTTTACTTCCTTACCACCAGAAAAGCAAGCAGTAGGGTGCAAGTGGGTATACAAAGTTAAATACCATTCTGATGGTACCGTTACATGGTACAAGGCTCGCCTAATTGTTAAAGGGTATACTCAAACTGAGGGCCTGAATTACACTGAGACATTTGCTCCAGTGGAAAAATTAGTCACCGTCCGTTGTCTTCTCTCTGTTGTGGCTATTCAACAGTGGCCACTTCATTAATTAGATGTCAACAATGCCCTTCATGGTGACTTACATGAAGAGGTATATACAACTTCCACCAGGTTTTAATAGATAGGGGAAAAGATGGTCTGTCGTGTTGCTAATGGATCCCTATTGCCGCAGCGGGTTTCGGTCCGCCCAAAAGGGTCCAAAACCGGCCCAACAATAAAAATAAGATTATGTTGGATTTAACCTAATCTTGATCTAATTGAGTTTTTCTTTAACCACAAGGGTTTTGTTTGCTTTTGTGGCGGCTGCAGCAAATCAAAGGATATAAAGATGTGGCTGCAATTATTTTTGGCTGTAGGATATAAAAGAGAGGGCTGCTATTAGTTTTTTTGGCTGCAGGGCAAAAATAATTAAAGCATTGGTGCGGTTGCTGCTATTTATATTCAGCCAGAGGAAAGAAATAAAAGGTGTGCTTCCTTTGCGGTTTCGGCCCAAGCATACAAGAGGCAGAGGGAAAGAGAGAAGTTTAGCGGCTTCTCTCAGGGTTTTCTTCGGTGGTCGACGCAAAGGTGAAGAAAATCACTGTATTAAGAGGTTAGGATTTGATCTCAAATTCTTGTGTGATTTCATCGTTATTTCTCTTGTGGTTGAGAATTAGAAACTTGTAATCTCTTTTGATATAGTGGAAGTTCTTCGATAGTGTCCCGTGGACATAGGCATATTGCCTAACTACGTTAAAATCTGCATATTCTCTGTCTCTGCTATTTTTCTCTTCTGTTAATTATTTGATTCTGCTGGTTGTTGTATTAGTATTATTCCGCTATTTTTGCTAACATGTCGTCTCCACAAATCTTTGTATGGTTTAAAGCAAGCATCACAAAATTGGTTTGAAAATTCTTTTCCACTCTCTTAGCGGCTAGTTTCTCTCAGTCCGTGCTGACTACACTTTATTCACAAAGTCAAAGGGTAAATTTCTGACAGTCATCCCGGTATATGTTGATGACATTATAGTAACGGGTGATGATTGTCTCACTATTTAGCTCCTCAAGAAACTTCTACATTATCGTTTTCACATCAAAAACCTCAGCCCATTTAAGTACTTTCTTGGACTTGAAATTGCTCGGTCTGCTTTTGACACTTTTATTAACCAACGAAAGTATGCTCTCGGTCCATTTTCACTATTTCTAGTAATTTGTTTTAAAAATTCTTTTTAGATTATGATCTCGACTCCCTAGAATTTACTCATACACCATTTCATAGGATTTAGTTTTGATTTATTATTCCATCAAGTAGTTGGATGATACCATGGAGTTTTGATTTAGTTTTGATTTATTATTCCATACAACATTGATGTATTTCATCTTATGCCATGTGGAACAACAGCTTGTGAAGGAGTTGGATGATACCATGGAGTACATTGTCCTTTGACATTTGCATACGGAATTTTTTTAAGGCCATTTTCTAGGAAATACCCACAAGCACATATTTGGATAGCTTCAAGGCAATAGAGTTGGCCAATCAATTTGCCGCTTGAGTTCTTTGGGATCTTCCGTTACAAAGCGTTAAAGGATGAGGATGAATCCAACCCATGGGCCATTGAGATTGAACAAAAAGTTCTTGCTTCTCCAAAAGTTGGTAAGGCCTTTGTTTTGATTTTTCTTTGTCTTCTTGAATAACAAATATTGCCACGTGCCCTTGTTGTGGAATTATATCTATCCGATACAACATTGTCAATATGAAACGGAAACAAATTCAATTAAATTAATAAATAAATTAAGTAAATTAAGAATTCATGTTGGATTGGCACAACATAAATAAGAAATTTATAAGGAAAAAAAAAAGGAAAATGTAGAGAAAGAGTATGAATATAATAGGAAAAGAGCAAATTTTGAGTAACTAATTGCCCCAAAGAGGTACTAGATACCTTTTCTTTTTTATTTATTGAAAAGTATTTGAATCAAGATTTCCATATGTATTAGTATATCTGAGATGTAATTTAATTGTGATAATTTTTCATTTAAAAAAGGAACAACCAGTGGCTTGTCAACCACCGGACCTTTTTGAATGAATTGATCATAAATTATGATACTTGGTATTTCTTGTTCTTCGAAATATTATACTATTCACAATGAGAATAGAATTTCTACAATAATTGGAAAACTTTCTCAGGAATACATCCTTATTTTGCATTATTAGATATTATCGAATTTTTCTTCAATGAGGGGGATCCCTTCGTCATTTAAATTTTAGGATCTAGTTTCACTTCCACGGGAATTAGGTCCTATGTGGAGGTGGCATTTTATCTAGGAAGCGCAGTCACAGACACAGTAGGATGTAGGAAAAAGTATAATATAAATATGTAGTCTCATCATTAACGTACTAACTATACTACTCAGATATCCATAACAAAGTTTAAACACACAAAATAACCAAAAAAAACATAAATCCATGAGAGACACAAACACTCGTAGCATTGCATTCAATAAATTTAATACATTACATGAATCCATAAAGAACTTAAACTATTCATTGCCTTGAATTGGATTCTACTACCTAGTTGTTTCAACTTCATCTCCATACTATTCACTAGTATTGCCTCCTTTACCACCAACTCCTCTATTATCAGTAAATACAACAACTTTCATTTTTGCTTCATTAAGAGAGAATTATACAATCTCAAGCATTCCAACATCATCTGTAGAGTCAAAATCATCTTCTCCAATATCTCACATTTGTGTTGGGTCTTCGTAATATTGTGGGATTTTCCTTAATAAAAGATTTAAGGTTAATTTGAATAAAAACCAAGTTTTCGGCATGTTAGGGAGTATTTTGTTTCTTCTAATTGAATGAATAAATGAGTAAGTGCTCCAATTTTTCTCACAATATGAAGAGGATATGGGTTGCTTAAACAATTTGAAGGCTATTTTTTGAACTGTAAATGCAGAAGTACCATAAGTTACCCACCTGTGGATTCATATTTCTCCTAGAGCGAATATTATTAATATCGCTAAATAGACCTGTTTTTGGTGCGAAATTCGTAACTTGATAACCACCTTTTTACGCTCCTAAATATCATCAAATAACATCTTTATGCATTTATTTCTTTTAATAGTTACTTCCTCATTCATATGGGGAGGAAGTCGAGTTAGATCCTCTTATAACCATATATCACTATAATATCTAGAATGACAAATAAAAAAATAAGTAATTCATAAACAATAGCTTTTAATATATATATAATTTTAATGAATCGTAATGACATACTATTAGCATCTAGGATTCAATGAATACAGTTTTTATCAATGGATGGCATAATTTAATATATTAATGTAGCGTTTATCAATGTAGTTTTTATCAACTGTAATTTTTCGTCTAAAATTAGTATCAATGTAGTTTTTATCACCTGTAATTATATGTCTAAAATTAGTATCAATGTAGTTTTTATAATTAAGTATATTGATTTTCATGTTACTTCCTATAATCATACATCATCATTCAACAGAGACAAAAGGGAAATATTTCTTATTTCCTACACCCATCCATAAGCAATTTTAAAATACAAAAGTAAACAAAATTTAAGTTCATAACTATATAATTTTATTTTTTATCAGAATGTAATTTGCTACATTTTTCCTAGTTCTTAAGAAAAATCAAATTCAGAACACTCATACAGCATCGTTTCCTAATTCCTATTAATCTATTATTAATTATATATAGTAGAAACAATTTCAAAACTAACAATTTAAAAGGTAAGAACACCCATGGAAAATTCTATTTATGCACGACAGTTTATTCTTGAGGCACAGATTTGAAACTTGCAAATAATTACAAGTCTATCAATCTTTTTCTTGACTAAATTATCCTTTTAAATTCTAAAATTTTCAAAACTTTTTAAAAATTTAAAGTACTGTTATCATCTTCCTCCTCTGTTCTCTCTCTAAAACCCAAAGAATTATTTTTTTGTGCTATTTAAATCTTAAACAAACACATTTCTACAAACTCATTGATTTTCTGACTCAATAAATTTTTTTACATTCGTGTTCCTAAAAAAAGTTAGGTAGAATTTCAAATTTTTTGAATTCATTGTGATAAACGAAATTAGAGTTTGAGTTTTTGAAACAAATGGAAAAATCCAACGTGCAATTGGTGTCGGATGAAAAATCTTAGATACAGATTAAAATTATTTTTAGTTTTTAATGTGTTTTTGTTTGCAATTGATTATTACTAATTTTTATTTTTGTTGGCGTGATAGTCAAGGGTTAGGGTTAGAGGCGGAGAGTGGCATTAAAGGCGGTGAGTGGGGACGGAGGCAGGCGGACAGAGGAGTAGGACTCGGAGGGAATTTTGGAAATTTTAGAGTTTAGTCGTAATAAATGAAAGTAAGAGAGAGGGAGGGAGGATAAAATTTGGAAAATTTTGAACGTAAAGAGTAAATTGGTGATGTTTTAAAATGGAAGGTTGGTGTGAGGAGTAACCTTGGCGTATTTGTCGTGCGAATTTCCCAAACACCCATACATCATGGTTTCCTATTTCCTATTAATCTATTATTAATTATATATAGTAGAAACAATTTCAAAACTAACCATTTAGAAGGTGACAACTATTGCCGGAACAGCAAAATTTAATAATAGAACTAAATTTAAACATCATAAAATTGATTGAGAATTTGAGATCAAGATCAATACCTTTGAAGCAGAAGAGAAGCTAGAAAGTGATGGACGGGGCGAAGCTCTAGCTTCTGTAGCAGCTAAAGAAGCCCTATGCTGATATTATACCCACTGCAGCAAGAGAGAGAGAGAGAGGGTGAGACGAGAGGGAGAGGGAGGTGTGCTATAAGAAGGGAGAGGGAGGAGGGGTGTAAACAGGGAGAGGGAGGTGGGGTCATGGTTAAGTCGAGGGAGAGGGAGGCATGGCGAGCGGTGTGTAAGCAGGGAGAGAGAGTCGGAATCGGGGCTTGAGGCAGCAAGGTCAAGTAGCTGAGGCTAAACAGAGAGGGAGCCAGGACCAGTAGGGTTTAAGCAGGGAGAGGGAGAGGGAGAGGGAGGCGGGACCAGCAGGGTGTATGCAGAGAGAGGGAGAAGGTGGCGGGATGAGAGGGAGGCAGGGTCGATTGGTTGAGGTTGAGGAAGGCAGGACGAGAGGGAGACAACGATTACAGCTGAGAGAGAGAGTCTCGGGGATCAGGGAGAAGCAAGGAGATGGTATCGTTGATTGGAGGAGGAGGCATCAGGGGACAAGGATTCGTGAGTGAATAAGAGAGAGAAAGGGGTCGGTGGGTGGATTGCGGCCTAGGGCATATGTGATTTCTTCGTGAAAAAATTACAAGTTTGCTATCGACGTGTCCCATATGCGTCTTACCCATGTCTGCACAGTGTCCGGCCCATTATTAAACTCCTTTTTTAATGGACACGCCATATGGCATGTCCAACACAAATTTAGTTGTGTTTGCGTGTATGTATGCGTCTAACGCGTGCCAAGCGCCGACTAGCCAACCTCCCATGCGAGTCCGTGCTTCTTAGCATTTTATTATAAACATTCTCAAACGATAACAATGCTGAAATTTATGTTCCAAGATAGCCACCAGAATGTATTAGTAAAAGTCATTACTAGCATCCAAAAAGGTCAGTTTCTGTAGTTTTTTCAGTCAGCTTCATTATAACCAAGCTCAGAATGTAGTGTTCATTTTTATCATAAAGTTTGGTAGGTCATAACTACTGCTCCTATTCACATGTAGGAATGTGTTTCGCCATGCTCTTAAAACTTTCTTAATTCGATTGTTTTCATTTCTTGGTCCATTTCTTATAGATCCGGCTCAACTCAATGGATGTTCATTTACGTGGTTCCAAACTGGCTTTGGTATGAAGTTGTAAAGTCAGCCAGCTAAGCTTCACATCACAAAGTCAAATCCTTTTCTCAATATTTTAGGTAGCAAGTGATGCTTTCTAGGAGCTTGAAGATGGAACCTTTGTTTGGAGCAATTTTTAAAATAATGATAATCGTTAGTAACGTTTTTTTTTTTTTTTTTTTGTTAGGTTATGTAGCAAATAACGTAATGCATAACGTAGGTTACGTAATTTTCTATTTATTTAATAAAAATAAATATAAAATTATATTTAATAATTTTCATAAATAAGTAAATAAATTTAAAAAATCATATAAAATACTGTAAAATCAATACAAAGGCGTAGAAAAATTATAAAATTTCATAGCAAATATCACAATAATTTTTTAAGTCATACACAACAAAATACTGTTTTTCCTTATAATATGAAGATAAACCCGTGTGATCATCTAATCTACAATAACAAGATCATCCTCCTCTAAAATGTAGTTTGCATCTTTCGGATCGATATTATCTCCTGTCTCATCAAAACTATCATCAATTACTTTTCCTTTCTCTGAAGAAGATACTATACAAGAGATATACAAATTAAAATGTTATTAGATATTCAAATTATGATAGTAAGGTATTCATTTAAGAATATTAAATTATAAAAATTGGATAATTTATAAGTATCGACACTTCGTTTTTTTGTTGGAGTTTCAGTTTTATCTTACTTGTCTCTCTTATCCACAATGGGTGTAATAACATTTTGATTGCTACTAATTGTAATGACTTCTAAAACATCATTCGTTTTTGGAGCTGAATTGTCATTAGTAGGCTCATTTAGCAATCCAAGATTTTCTGGGAGACAAGACTCTTCACTCTCAACTAGTCATTCATCATCTGGTGTCACCTCATCAATCAAAATTGGATCCAAATTCCTCCGAATATTTCTCTCTCTAAGCTTAATATTGTACATGATATACACGAGAGAATGTAGGCGTTCTTACTCCAAACGACATCTTTTTTTTAATGCACCTTTAACAAAGATGTGAATTGTTATATAAACCTGGTGATAAATAAAATACTTAAAAAATAATATATTTAGTTTTTAAAATTCATACATGTTCAAAAGTGATCCAATTGCGTTCACATCTAGAAGCACTAGTTGTGAGAGAAAGGATTCGAATTGCAAACTTTTGGAGTGTTGGAACATGCTCTCCAAATCTTTCCCACCAGGCAGCTAAAATAGATAATTAATTTTGGTGTTAAAAATGCAAAAAAAATAACTTAATGATATATCTGAAAATAGAACCTAAGAATATAAACAATGAATTAAGATATACCAGGACTTCGAGTATTCATAGTTATTTGAGCTAGTGGGGATCTAAATTCTCCAAGTTTCTGTTTATACTGATCCAGCTCCACATCAGCATGTGCATACTGATTGAGGTCGGGGATCATTCGTTACATGCATTCACGATGGTCTCTTCTAACCTCAGGAACATTGGAGAATGTATCACTGTAGAAATATTTGGGATTTAGAAAGTAAGCCGCTGCATGGAGAGACCTATGCAACATGCCTGTCCATCTCTTATTAATAAAATTTCAGTATGGCATGTACTTCCTCTTATTGCCTCCACAGACATCGGCAATTTTCTCTTTGCAACTGTCTAGATACTCATATGAAAAGGCATGGAAGACCTCACATCTGAATCCACCTCTCGTAGCACATAAACCAGTGGAAGTGTGGTGCTAAAGTAGAAAAGAACTCGGCCCCAGAAACTTCTGCTAGATAGCACTGTCTTTTTTACCTTCACTGCATTCGGTTTCTTCACCCAAAAACTCTTGGTGAAATCATCTGAAGTAAATATCTTCCTCAATGGCTGCCTTAATTTATAGTCTCTGTAGAGTCAAGAATGACGTAGCGAATCGAGTGATGGCCGGCCTTAGCAGTTTCTTTCCCTTCGTGTATGTCTGCATTAAACTCAAAATCCAGCCATGATTATATATGAATTGTATGATCCCCTTTACTGTTTCAAGAGTCCTTATGGATTTTCATCTGGCATATATCCTTCAGTATCAAATCAATACAATGAGCTGCACGGGGAGTCCAATAAAAATGTTTTCATGAATCTATAAATTTTGTGCATACATTTACATAAGAAGCGTGATTGTCTGTAATCACTTGAACAATATTATTCTCTCCAATCTCCTCAATTATCTTATCAAGACACTCTCATAAATAATCTCCTATCTTGAACTGAGCTGATAGATCTATGACCTTATAAAAGAAAGTCATCTCTGGTGAATTAACAAGAAAATTTATTAAACTTCTGCTCTTCCTGGTAGTCCACCCATCTGACATCATTGTACAACCGTATTTCTCCCAAGCCGTCATGTGATTCTCCTTAATCTTGTCAATATCCTCAGAACCTGCGTCCTTATCTCGTACGGAGATGGTTGTTTCAAGCCAAATCCAAAATTTTCAGCTGCTTCTATCATCTTCTTTCAATATGGACTATTCAAGATATTGAATGAAAGTCCGTTTGCATTGATGTATTTGCCTATTTTTCTGACACAGTTCTCTCTTGCCTCCTTCTTTAAGGTTATTTCCAACGTGGATTGGCGAGATTCAAGATTAATAAATTTGTTCATCACTCTCAGAGTTCGAGATTGAGTGTTGTTACTTGTAGTGCTTTCAAGCTCTTGACTTAATATTTCAATATCTAATTCTCTCATTCTACCAATTTCACAACTCAGTGATGCCTTTTTCTTTTTTTCTAATTCAATGGTTTTTAGAATATCTTTACATGCTTTCTTCACATTTGCTGGGACTCGCTCACACATTCTAACACCGTGCCTCGTACCGGCCAAATAATATTTAAATCGAGTGATCCCTGCTGTTATATGATGATTGCAATATTTGCAATAAAAATAATTACTTGGTTTCCCTTATGGATTTTCCATTCTTTTACTGGATCCATTTTTGATGGCATGATTCTTCAAATTCAAATTATCAAATACCAATCTACATAAAACACAATTCCATGTTCAATAATCAATAGTTAACTAAGCATCCCCTTCCTAATTTTTTTATATCTAATTTCTCAGATAATCAAATGGATATGTAAAACATAAACATTTACACTATTATTTTTCTTTAAATCATAAACGGTCACATTTTCTTTATATCATTATCTCCCAAAACATAAACAATAAATTCTACATCCCTAAACAGTCACAAACATTTGTCTTTAATGCATAAACAGTCACATTTGCAGTATACTAATTTTTTTCTCTAAATAATCACTTTTTTCTTTAAATCATTGTACAGTCACATAAACATTTTTATTTAAATAGTCACAAACAATGGTATTAAGTTATTAACAGTCATTTTTTTCTTTAAACAATAGTATTAACAATTAGTAAAAAAAAATTAAAATGGGAAAGAAACTATTAACCCAAGTAAGATCATTATTAATTCACCCAAGCTTAAACCCAAGTAAGATCAGTATTAATCCAAGTAAGATCATTATTAATTCATCCAATTAAACAGGAAAAAAATAAAATGGGGAAGAAATCAGTATTAACCCAAGTTTAAACCCCAATGCCAATTGAAATGGGGAAGAATCAGTATTAATTCACTTCTAATTAATTCACTGCTAATTAATCAGTAAAAAAATTAAAATGGGAAAGAATTGATTACCTATTAAACGGTTGAGCTGGAGAAGATGGTTGAGCCGGGGAAGAAGGATCGGGCGAATCGACCGGTGGAACCTCAATCGGACTTTGTAGATGTGTTTTGAACGTGGGGGGATGTGATCAGAAGAATAATCGGGTGATTTAGGGCTGAGTTCGACGGCGGTGGAGGGAAGAGCGAGAGAGAGCGGGAGAGGGAATTAGGGCTAAGGGAGAGAGGGATTGGGGATATTAGGATTGAGGGCGAAGGGCTGAGGCGACAGCTGTACATCATGGGATACTGTTTAGCCGTTTTCATTTTTTTTAGTATCTTAGATCTCTACAATCCATAGACGGTTACATTCTTTACTCCCGTTGGTGAAATGGGCTTAGCTCTGCACGAGCTATATGAAGTCTTTGGCCTGCTCACGAGTGAAATTCTTTATGAAGAATATGTCCTAACCAAAGAGGAGTTGCAATTGCTAAAGGCTCATGATGCATTAGTTTGTGACACCTATTGGGAATTGATGTGTCATTTTGACATTTGCGGACAAATGACTAAATTGAGAAATCAGGGTATTAAGCAGAAGGTGTGGGTAGAATACTTGTTCTCAAATTTGTATACTGATGGCAATGACCTTTCGACTCTTTCAACTTGCACTGAGACCGAGATAGAAGCAAGAATAGCTCGTTTTAGTACTCAAGCTTATATCGCGAAGTCAGATGAAGACATATTCAAGGCTGGTACATTATTTGATAGCTTTCATCATCAAGCCAAATACCCTTTGTCTAATATGACTTTGTTTGCAGGATTCTTTATATTGTGGTTGAAACGCTGTGTAGTCCCTTTCACTCCGCAAGTGGCTTTATTTGCTAGTCTACCCCGCAGGCCTCCTCGTATATGGTCGTCCATTGGGCCTTCTACTAGGTATGGCCTGTGACATCTTGAGTGGCCTTAGAGCCTTGATGACTCGATTTCTCAAGGTAGAAAAGTTTCTGGATAAGGAAGAAAATGAGAAGTACAAAACTCGGAATCCAAGAGTCAAACTTCCATATACCCATCTGATGGCCTAGTTTGTTTTATGCTGCCCTTCGCTAATGACGCCAGTTCATCAATCTATTGATCTATCTGCCCCTAAAATCCAACATTATGAAAAATCACAGTGGCAGGGACATTATATCGCAATAATTCGGAAGCATCTTCAACATCACGATAATTCCCACTTGTATAGATGTTTCCCATACTTTCCAAATGCATACTATGGTAAAGAATTTGCAGATTTGCCTGGTTCTAATCAGGGCATATTCAACATCGTAATTTACCTCTTTATTCGCCGGAAGTTTTTGCTGATTAATAAATATTAAATCACAGCATCTTGTATTTTGTCAAAACAACACTTGTTATTTTGAGCCCTACTACTCAAATCGTTTTTCTCGTCAGTTTAGGTATAACCATCTGTATATTAGGAACCTAAATCCAAATGTTAAGTCAGTGGGCAATTTATCTGAAGGGGCGAGGGCATGGTACAATTCTGTTGGAGGATGTATTTTGGCTTGTTACAGTTTATCGCAGAAATACCTGAACTCTTATGCTTTTGGTTTTTGTGTTAGGTATTTTATTGCAAACTTGAAGCCTCAGAATTGCAATGTGAATAGCACATGTTCCAGGACATCAAGTCTTGGTATGCTCAGAAGAGACAAGCAGGATCCAGCCGAATACCAAGCTTGGATGAGCTTCAAGTTATTGAACTGGAACACGACGATATTCCTGACACTGAGGCTGGAGCCCCTGAGACAGAAACAACCAATGCTCCTGCTCAAGAATCAACTCCTGGTATTAGCATTTCTTCGCCTAGAAGAAGAACATCAAAGCACAATAGAACCTCGCCAGCTGCGAGTGAGAAGGGTAAGAAAAAGAGTTGCAAGGGATCTTCTTCTGAAGCAATCCCTGAAACTAATGCCACCCAAAGAGCAAGTGTCGTGAAGATGATTCTAAGGAGCAATTTTCTCGGCTAAGTTCTTGTACTGTCAAGCCTGGTAGGAGTGTAGGGCCTGTTATCAGAATTGAGGTTCTTAGAGGAGATCAGACTATTGGGGCAACTCCTGCACCTACTACAACTGAAGCTGGGCCCAGTTCAAGCACTGTTCAGGGAGTTGTTGGAGAAACTCAAGTGGCTGTTGATGATTCTGTTGGAACTTCTGTACAAACTGATGTTGCTCCTGCAAGTGTTACCATAGAGACTGAGAATACAACCTAGCCAACAACATAAACAACTGATGATGTTGAAATATAAATTGTTGGAGAAACTCCGAAACCGAGTTCTCCATCAGTTATAATGCAAACTACCACGGTTCCTCCTGTCAGTCCTACCACTGAACCTCTTTAGAATCATAAGACTTCTTTCTCCCTTCCCCTTTTTTATTTCATTCATTCATTTTTTTTTTTCTTTATCATCTTCATTACTTTACTTCAATGAACTTGTAGAGGGGATCTAGTCACTTTCTTTGATTCATCTGAGAAACTTGATTGTTCAGGTGGAGATGACGATGATGATGATTACAACGATGATTTCCGTTCTTCGACGCCACCACCTGATCACAGCAAGCAACTTACCTGACGCCTGAGGAGAGCTGAGGTGTACGGTCCTGAGGAACCAGGTGCCCGACCCTCGAGTTCTTCATCGGGTAATACATAATATTAATTTTTTTATTTCAATTTTATTTGTTATTTTCTTACTTCTTTTCCACCTTTATGTAGGATTGTTGTCTCTTACTCCAGCTTCTGGTGTTTGCAACCTCTTCAGCATTAGTACTGCTTCTAGTGACGACAATCGAAGTTCCTCCTACTGAAGTTGCTCCTTCTTCAACATGGGACGCATCCCAAATTTCTACTCTTTTGTCTAGCTGCTTCCTTACTTGCCTCCCGTTGCTAAAACTATTGCGGTTGTATCTACCTCTGTTGTTCCTCCACCAGTGCTGGCAACTTCGTCAATGCCATTGGAAGAGGATGCAGAAATTGATACATTTGTTGAGAACCTGCTTCAATATGCTATTAAGGATTTCTTCTCTTTGTTAGAGCATTGTGTGGCTTCCATCTTGAATGGGAGATCCTTCGTGAATATGCTATTAAGGGTCTAGTCAGCTATAACTTGACCCTTTCTGTGGGATGAAGTGCATATAGTAGGATAGCACAATTAGATAATCTCGAGTTTAATGATTCTGACTTGGTCATTAGTATTCTTAAAGGATTAACTCTCGATATAATATGGATGGTTTGTCTCACAAGATAGTGTCGCATTTTTTATACTGCGAATATCAAAACGAGACATTCTTTTTCCACTGAGTTATATCGATGTTCAGCTCTGACTATTGTTCTACTCAAATAATAGATGGCTTGTTTATGCCCCAATTCATTCTTTTAGGCTAATAAAGGCTCCTAAAGAATGGTTCATGAGTCTCACATATAAAAGGAAGGGTATTCCTGAAATTAGAGTTACAAGGACTGGTGGTTTTGTAAGATATTTTTTGATTTCTTCAAAAATTTGTTGACAAGAATCATCCCAGACGAATGATACTCCTTTCTTCATTAGTTGCGTGAATGGTTATCTTGCAGACAAATTTGATATGAACCTGCATATGTATGTTAACTTTTCCTGTAGTCCTCTCAATTCCTTGAGATTTCTAGATAGTTGCATATCTTGAATTGTTTTAATTTTATTTGGGTCAAGATGAATTCCTTGAGATGTTACCACGAATCCAAGGAATTTTTTATTCCTCAGAAAAAATTTAGTTTAGTCCATTTTAAGCTGGTGTTGCTGCATGAGACTGAATACCATTCTCAAATCCTGAAGATGATCATCTTTTTTTTTATGCACTTGATAGCTAAATCATCCACATAACATTCCACAGTTTTCTGGAGATGATCCTGAAATATGGTGTTCATGGCGCATTGATATGTGGCGCCAGCATTCTTCAGGCCAAAGGGTATGACTGTGTAACAATATACTCCTAGTGGTGTTTGGAAAGATGTATGTTTCTCGTCGTCGGAATACATTTCCATTCATGAATGACATTCTTTCGAATATTCAATTTGTGCATCGCCACTTTTGGATCTAATTTTGGCATGTCTTCATAATTTCAGGCAAAAACGTCGATATATTCTCGGATAAAAGTAATAACCTTTTTTTTGTCTTTAGAAAATAAATTTTCACTTATAAATATGGATTTAGGATTATTTTCATAACTTATATTTATTTGGATCACTTTATCTTTCGTTGGAGGTTTACGTTGTTCAAATTAAACTTCCAATTTCATGTTTAGATGTTTTTCCCAAGAATCATCTTTGATTGGTGGCAATTCTTCATCATCTTTTTTTTTTTGTCTGCAGAGACCATGTTAATGGAAACTTCTTAAAAAATTTCTCCAACACATATTTCTGAATCCCCAGCATAATGATTTAGATGAATGACTATGTTAACTTCTTCGGACTTTGTTTCCGAAAGAATTTTAGGAGTTCTAACATATCCCAACCCCTACTAGTCTTATCATAATAATTTGGTATTTTTCCTTTTGGAACTAAAGGTTGAAGCATTGTTCTTCTTAAACTTTTATTAGCCTCGTAAACCAATTTTATGTTTTCATTGATAACCCATTCGTCTTCATCGCTATCAACTTTGGTTACATTAATTCCATTAAAGTCAATATTAGGGTTTATCTCATAATCACCCCCATCATCTTTTGAGGATCCATATTCAATATTTGCTTCGTTGCCACTGTCGTCAGGTTCTTCAGATTCTTTGGGGATCTCATGGGTCTGCTTGTATAGCATTGCATCAGTGAAATAATTCTCCAACCCTTTAAATGGTTGTTTATCCGCAATTAAAGTCCGGACTTCTTCTTACTTATCACAGTATTTCATGCACTGATGGAAAGTCGACGGAACTATCATATAGGCATGAATCCATGGTCGCTCCAAGAGAATGTTATAAGATGTGTCTGTGTCAATAACGTAGCACGTAACCTCTGTCCTCAAGTCTCCGATCTGACATCGAAGTCGGATCTTATCAAGGGGACAGTCGTCGTTGGCATTGAATCCATATATAGTGGTATTTGTTGGGGTGAGGCGATGAGGTGAGATTCCCAGTAGGTGCATCAGCCGTCTCGGGATGACGCTTAGTACAGACCCTGGGTCAATTTGAATGCAATTTATTTTCGTGGATCCGACATACCCGGTAAAATATAAAAGTCTATTGTGCTTTATATTTCTCACATGCATGTCTTCTGGCGAAAAAGTTATCTCCGGGACTTGCCGCCTCACTTGGTGACAGCGGAGGCAGGAGTCTTATTCCTCGTTGAATGGTTCTATAATCTGTGCCTGGAAAGATTCAAAATCTGCCAAAACCTCTCTTAATACTTCTCGAGTTGACTTTGATAATCGTAATAACTTGTAGAGTGTAACTCGAGCTGGAATATTAGCCAACTGAGTTATGATGTCAAATTGGAATGAGGCGTTTTTTACTTCATCTTTCTTTGGATTTTTCTGGAAACGAAGTTCTTTTTTGTTTTGCAGGTTCCGCGTATATTTCCTTAGGGCCTACTCTTGTGTAATTTTTGAGATAAACCCTGCCGGACCGAGTACCAGAGGGACCTGCCTCATCTTGGTGAGTGGCTATAATTATGGACTCCTCTTCTAAGTCTGTCAGTGCATTCGCAACTACATATTCTTGTTTAATTTTTGCGGAAATAGTATTACTAGTCCACTTCCTTCTTTGGACATTTGATGAAGTCCACTGCTCATCCTGCAAAAGATTGAGATAAACCCACATGACTTCACCTCTTTGCGCTGTCACAGGAGTAAGTCATTTTTGTGTCATCTCGTGTGGGTCATGATTCCTCACAATAAGTTTTACTGACGGTATTGGAGTTACTCCCGCGGGGAACTCATTGGTTTTTACAACCAGGGTGCCATATTGGCTGTAACTTTCTTCTGCTCCTCTTTTAATGTCAGAACTCTGGCTTCTATCAATGCCTAGATTTGATTTTTAAGAGGATAGAAATTTTTGGTTGGGTGTCCGACATTCCGGTGGTATAAACAGTAATTAGGGTCATTAGTTTTATCTGCATCTTCTAGCTTTTGATTTTTCGGAAGCTTTAACATACCCTTCCTGAGGAGGAGATGGAACAGAGTGGGTGTCTGTTCTATTTTAAAAGTATAGATCATCTTCTGTCGGGGCCTATTTTGACTTGCACCTTTTTAGTTTTGAGGTCTTGGATTTGAAGAATTCGCTTGCTTTGGAGCAGCATCAGATGCCATTACAGCCTTTCCCTTATTCTTATTATTATTATTTTGCTGGTGTGGCCTGTTATTTCCAAGATTTCTCGTTCCACGAGATTTTTCAACTCGGCGAATCAAATCCTCCGCTTGCTCTCCTTATTTGAGCAAATCTTTCCAAGTCTTAGACTCCACGGCTCCCATCTTTAGCAGCACGTTAGTCTTGAAATTATGTCTGCAAGTTTTTACTAAAGTTTCATGGACCATTCTGTATTTGCAATGCACGGATTTTTCCCGAAATCTTTCTAAAATCTTTCACTGTTTCTTATTCCCCTTACTTTGTTGCAAGGAGGGAATGAACCGAGATTTCGGTGTCATCCTCGAAGAAGCATGCAAGAAAGTGCTTTTCAACATCGTACCAGGTATTAATAGTACATGGGGGTAACTGCATAAACCACGTGAAAACAAGTCTTCGCAGAGTACTTGCGAATACCTTAGTCATTACTGGATCATTACCCATCAAATGTCCTGTTTGCGACAAGAAATAATATATGTGTTGACTGGGAGATATTTTCGTGTCATACGGCTCCAACTTGAGGGGTTTGTATTTTTTTGGGTATGGTACGAAATCCCACTCAAGCGGGTACGGTCTCGAAACCTTCAATTCTTTTAATTCTTTTTTGTACAACAGAGCGTCCAATTGGTTTTGTAATTTCTCAATTTTTTATTCATGAGGATCATGGAAGGAATATTTGTCATCTTCATCATGTACCGAATAAACCTTTTCTTCTTTAGTTTCTTCATTTGTCTTAAACAGTGTCTCCTAGTTTTTCTTTGATGGGCTTTCCGAGAAAGAAGTTTTAGCTTTATTTTCGACTATTTTTTGGGTATTCTCGACTACCTTTAAGAGCATCATCTTGAGATCCTCGATAGTGTTTTGTTGCTCTCGGATCATCTGCTCTTGTACTTCAAATCTCTTATCAATATTGTCGGACTTATCCACCATGTGTGATGCTGATTTTTGTGGTCGGAAAGATGCAAAAGAGCGAGGTGAGGCTATGGCTGAGTTGTCGCTATCGTCATCATAATAACCTTTTACAAGTTTATTGTTATTTCGAGGGGCGACAGCACCTGATTTGAGCCGGGTGAAATGATGAGGCTTTTCATCATCTGAATCTAACTCATCCTCTTTATCTATGACTTTTTTACCCTTCCCAACCATATTGAAGGTCACCGCTCTCCATTCTTTTCTTTTGGTTTTGTCGTTAAGATTACTTTTTATTCTTTTTGGAGTATTTTGGTCTGACTCAGTTATCCTGTCAAACACTGATACTCTCTTCTTGCCACAGCAACAATTATCTAATAGGCGGATACCGCTGTTATGAGCTGCTCACAGTGGCAAGTTGAATTTGGTTGGATTTGAGTTATACTTCTCTTCTTTGTTAAGTACTCGCTAAGGTCGGTGACCTTGAATGAAGGATCGTGGGGTTGATGAGAGGGTTTAGGGGCCCCCTGAAGCATTTCAGAGCCATTGAGGGCAAATTGTTGTCCAGTAATTCTATTATCATGCTTGATGCTGTTTTACGCAGAGCTAGATGTTAGCTTCACATTTTGAAGGCTTTACGCGAAGCTGGGAGATAGCTTCGCGTTTTACGCTAATCTCGCGTTTTACGCTGGTTTGGCATTTCTGAAGAAATTCATCTTCAGACTTTTGCTTAGCCTTGCATGGGAAATCACACGCTGGTTTAGCTTTGCGATTAACGCAAGAATCCTTAGTTTCGCGATTAACGTTTGGCTCAAGTTTAAGGTTGATAATTTCGCGTGGAAAATCACATGAGAGCTTATTATCATGATTAATGCAATTGTAACAAATCTTGCGATTAACGTAAGTTTTACTGGCTTCGCGATTAAGCTTGGCTCAGTTTTCTTTTGAAATTCAATAGCCTCGCGTGGAGAGTCTCTATCACACGCAGGCTCTGTCATAAAGCTATCCTCGTGTTTTACGCGAGTTGTGTTAATTTTTCTGGTTTTAAATCCAGAAACAGTAGCCTCGCGTGGAGAATCACACGCTGACTTAGTCATAAGTTCGTGTTTAACGCGATCTTGACTAGTCTTGCGATTAACGCAAACCAATTTGCAGGGTGCAATAGCCTCGCGTTCTGCCACTTCGTTAGCCTCGCATTTAACGCGGGCTTTGAGGGCTCTCCGCCTTAGTCGACGATTTTGATTACGGAGTTGAGTTTTGGTTAAACCAGTTTCTAGGGCTTCTCCACCAGCAAGGAGACCTTCCACTGTTAGGGTTTTTTGCCCAAACAACGGCTCTATAGCCGTGGGCTCTATGGGTCCCTATTTAACGGTGGATTTTCGATTACCCGATTTACGGGTATTAGAGCTCGCGCGGCGATAGCGTCACGTTTCGGTCAGGTTACCTGATCTAAATGAGAAATACTCCTCATATTTCTGCTGGTCGATTTCTACGACAAGCATATCAACAACCGATTCGATCTTTTCCACATTAGATTGTGCCACGATCTCTTTTTCAGTAAAAGAGATGTCTCCCACTGTAGTCGTCAGTTTGTTCGTCACAAAAATCTTACTTTCTTTCATTGAATAACTTAATTACAATGAAAGAGAACAAAAGAAAATAAACGAGATGATTTATAAATTATCGCTCTCTTTTACAATGAATTGTGGGTTCTATGTGGCGATGGGATCTATCAAGTAGCTCTTTTTTGAAGATCTAATGTGAAAATCTTCTACTCGATGAAAATGACGGTCAGTCCTAACTTCTTTCTCTGTTGGTCCAATAAATTCAAGACCCTCACGCGCAACTTGAATTCTGAAAAGATCCAAAAAGCTCTACAAAGGCTACCTCAAGAGGGTATTTATAGTATTGAGTCAATATAAGAGTTTCCAATCAAATAAAATTGGAAGATAGTTGTATTCATCAAGAATTCTAATAAAATATCTCAGTTTTGATTTAAATATCTTGAATATGAATTTTAATTGGACTCAATTCGGGTATTGGATAAGCCTAAATCTCAATCACAATTTAATTAGGATTCTAAAAAATATGCTCACGCGGAGTTAAAACACTCTGCACGCGGAGCTATTGACTTAGCTCTGCGTTTTACTCAACGCTAGGCTAAATCTTAGCCAAATGCGGAGCTACGGAGTTAGCTCCGCGTTCTGCGTGGAAAATTTTTTTCATTGCTTTTGGAAATTTTACTACCAACAGAGATATATGCGTCCGACTTTCTTTTATGTATTTTTTCACTTTAATTTTATGTAAGATCTAATGTATTTTGAGGATCACTCATCTGAGTGATTGAACTCTCTATTTCTGTTGTTCTATTATCTACTTACTAATAGAATACGGAGGGATTCTACCCGCCGTTTTTACTCAAAAAATAAAATATTCTTTAGTTTTGCTGAACAAGTTCGTAAATTATATTTCTTTTGCCATCGACAATCAGTACATTCTACAAATTTAAAAAAAAAAAATATTTTGAAGCTTAATACACTGATTAATATTGGATTATTAATGAATTCCCAATCAGAAATATACATAACCTATTACCAAAGAGATTGTTCCTTGACTGTATTGGCTTTGCAGTAAACACATGCATATATTTAGGTGACGAAAGATAGTGTATTTTGTGCTAAAGTTATCTGCAATTCTTTCCGATTGTATGAAAATTTTGATGGAGCGTCCTGCAATCTTTTCTGATCATTAACGATTTGTAAGTTTCCTATATTTTATTGATCAAGGCATAACTTTTCAACAACTGATATATATTCTGTTTCTCAAAGTATATAGTTATACTTGCATTATTTATGGGACCTGCATGAAAACTGGATTTTGTCATTTCTTTCACATGGCATGCTCATCAACTACATCTGATCATGATTTATATGTTGAATGGCATGCTCATCAACTACGTCTGATCATGATTTATAAGTTGAATTTTGGCTCAATTTTTAGGATTCCCATGTGACTTAGATTTATTGAGCTTTGGATTTTCTATACTTTGTGGCAGGCCAATTCTATTTGCGTTAGAGTTTGTACCAAACTATCCTATTTGATTTAGGACTTGTGTCAGACATCCTTAATTTATTTATATAAGAGGGTTAGGTATGGCATTTATAGGGAGTATCCTTCAAAATCTTTTGGAGACTTTGAAAAAAAAAAAAAAATTGTGAGAAGAAAATTCTTTTGCATCTTTTAGGAGCTTTATTGGTTGTCTCGAGTGATCAATTTGTAATTTTGAGAAATTTAAGAGTTTCCAAGATTTGTCAATAATGAAGTTTGATTTGGCTCGTGGATATAGGACTTGCTCCGAACCATGTAAATCTTGATATTCTATTGTTTGATCCACTATCTAAAGTATCTATTTTTATCAATTTATATTTTGAATCTCAATATATCCTAGTTCTCTATTTGGATAATTTCTTGATGCTTCCGCACAAGAAGTGGTATTAATGCTGGCAGTGTGTATTCTGTGCCAGTCTTTGCCTTTCTTGATGAGATGTTGGGGGAACGTTCCGTCATGAGACCATCCCTGAACCATCCCTCCCTTCTCTTCGCATCCTTCGTAGGGAGGGCGGCTTCCTGTTTTTGACATTGTCCCTTTTCGACCAGTTTTTTGTCTCGATTGGAGTTGTAAATAAAACTGTTTCTAGGAGGAAACAATAACCTGAAACTCGAAAAAAAAAAAAATAATATACGAATGCACGCAAGTAGAATACTCCTTGTTTCTGGAAGATTCGAGGGCTCCACAAATATAATGTATATGGTTGTATTGCCAGTTAATCAAAGAAGATGAATTGATAGTTATGAATTGTCCCTCCTACCATTTCAACGCATTTCAATCATTTTCATTGCGACATGTATTAGATATTAGATGTGTCACTATTCTTCCACATCCTCCTAATGTTGGCATGAGGTTTTTTGTTTTTTTTTTTTTTAATATTCTACCATTTTGTATGATATATGTATCTAAATTTACTGGAAAAATAATCCTAGATCTGAACTTTAGTGGACGTGAAATTTACAATCTTGCAGTGGCTCAAATCTTCTTCATGTAGTGCAATCATAGTCAAGGCTTGCTAAGCAGGACAAGTTCTACATCAGAGAGTGCAGAGATTTTCAGCACACAATAAATAATTGATGCAGGACGTTATCTTTGGGTTTCTAAAGGCACACACAGATTTGCTAAGGATGTGGTTACTGTTTGGCAATTATTATCGTTCGCCATCTAAACGCCGAATGGTACGATTACCGATTTGCGATTAATCACCCGTACAGAGATTGATTACTTTTCGCAACTAATCACCCTGCACGTAGATTGATTATCCTTTCGCAGTTAATCACTTCGTACGGAGATTAATTATCGTTTTGCAATTCCTCGCCGCATGCGGAGATTATTTGCCCATCTGATATATAAACAAACGAGGAATAGAAAACCAACAATGTCTCAAAATTCTATAAACAATATAAAAATAAATTCTTGAATAAAACCGTTCTCACTTTTGTTTCCAAAAAAAAACCAATCCTTGATTAACTTTCTAAATCCTCCAAAATTTTCCAAATCTCCCTATAAATCCTTTAAAATCCCAAGAAAATGAAAGATGAGGGCAAATTTATTAAAGAAAAAATTAATAGCAAATTTGTAATATTCCTAATTTAGGGGAAGTTACAATTATATTTAATTTTAGGGGGTTTATACATATCTATGCCTTACATCTTTAAAAATTAGAATTTAGTCTCTCAAATCTTCATATTTATAATTTAGTCCCCAAATCTTTTAACTTACCTCACTTTAATTTCCAGTTATATTTTTTGTCCGAATTTTTCATTTTACCTCTGAGTTATTTCACTTTAATCCTCTTTTTCCTCTTTCTCCTCTCTTCCTTTTCTTATTGGGTTTCCCTCTCCATTCATCTCCTCTCTCTCTCTTCTCTCCTAGTTAATCTGTAAAATGAGTAACTCGAAAAAACCTAATAAGAAGAGGGAAGAGAGAAGGAAGAGGGCAGAGAGAACTAAAGTGAAATAACTCGGGAATATAACGGAAAAATCAGGTCAAAATATGGTTAGAGACTAAATTGTGGGAACTTAAATGATTTTGATGACTAAATTATAAATATAAAAATAAATTGTGGGAACTTAAAGGATTTTGATGACTAAATTATAAATATAAAAATTTTGGGAACTAAATTTTAATATTTAAAGATTTAAGGAACAGATATGTTAAAACCTCTTAATTTTATAAAGTAAATAGTAATCAACTTCAAAAATTTTCAGCAGAAAAGCATTGATTTGTTTAAGTGGGCTCTTATCAGTTTCGAAGAATAAGCTAAATTTATTAGTTGCACCCAGATATGTCAGAAATTGTGCTTTCACAATTTTCATACAAAACATGTTTCCTTGTGATTGTGCATGCAATTCTCTTGTATATGAGAGTAAGATGGCATTTAATTTAAGGAACTAAATCATACGACCCTAGTAACCTGATCCAAACCCTACCACCTATATATATATATATATATATATATATATATATATATATATATATATATATATATATAGAGAGAGAGAGAGAGAGAGAGAGTAAACGAAAAATTCACCGATGGTGAAGGGAGTTCATTCACCGCTACTTAAGTGATCCAATAAAATTAGTATACGTAGTACCAATCAAAGGGCAGTTAAAGCGAGTTCTTTTATTTTTTACAATAAGTGGTGCTATGTGTAATAATTGTATTTGACCATCTAAGTGACAGTGAAGAAACTCCCTTCACCGTCGGTGAATTTTCTATAATCTCATATATATATATATATATATATATATATATATATATATATATATATATATATATATATATATATATATATATATATATATATATATATATATATATATATATATATATATATATATATATATATATATATACATGAGTAAACTGGAAATTCACTGACGGTGAAAGGAGTTTCTTCACCGCCGCTTAGCTGGTCCAATAAAATTATTACAAGTGGCATCACTCCGGTTAAGGGAATCATTTATTTGTTATCTTGAATAATGCCACGTGTAATAATTTTATTAGGCCACCTAAGCGGTGGTAAAAGAACTCCCTTCACCGTCGGCCGCCTGTGTATTTCCGGTACGTACATACGTACGTACGTATGTCCTTTGGCCCACAGAACAAAAGGTAGAGAATATATAACAAAACAAAATGTCACCACACTTAATGTTCCTTCATTTCCTTTTTGTTTGCTGTTGATGATGAAGAGTTGGTGGATCAAGGAGGTGATGGACCCAGCATGCATCCACATACATGCATGTCTTAATTGGAACCTGCACTAATACCTGCCCTTGGTCTTGGAAGCATGCATGTATGGCAACCAAAATTCATGTCCATGCATGCCCCTAGCTCCTCTTGCCTCCCATTGCTTGGTCAAAGTAAGTGCCTACCATATTCTTGAGTGATATCATTTTTGTTCTCTTGTTATTATTTTCATGGCCCATGCATGATCATGATCCCTTTTTGCTCTTCAAAAGCTTGCCTCACATGATCACCATCGAAAACAAACAATTGGAGGTGCCATTATTCTTCTATATAGACTTTTTTTGAGTAGATAGGACACCAATATTTTCTTTTGGTTGGTGGGTCACCCTTCTCACCTAATTATTAATTTCCCGTTACCAAGATGGATGAGATTTCATACTCAAGATGAGAGAGAGAGACAGAGAGAGAGAGAGAGAGAGACATTTCTTTTGGTTTATTTCAACATCATGCACTTGCATCAGTTGCATGTAAGGTAAGATTTTTTTGCCAATTTAGCATTGTTATTCTTTTATGTTGATAATAGCATTTTGTCCGTATTTTGGTTAGTTATTTTGTGGATCAAGGAAGGGGAGTATGAGAAAAATGGAAATGAGCTGACAACTCACGCAAGTTACCTGAGCTGCAGTTCATTTCCACTATCTCCAATAATTTTTTTTAAAAAAATCTTTTGGGTTATGATCTCGACCTCCTAGGGTTCACTCATACCCAATTTCTTGGGTTTTAGTTTTGATTTGGTCCTCCATCAAGTTAACAAAAAATTAACTATTTTCAATGAAAAACATTTTGTATGCAC
Organism: Dracaena cambodiana; assembly: GCA_036321105.1. Taxonomy (NCBI): domain Eukaryota; kingdom Viridiplantae; phylum Streptophyta; class Magnoliopsida; order Asparagales; family Asparagaceae; genus Dracaena; species Dracaena cambodiana. The sequence goes on from JAYEPQ010000005.1 coordinate 9,158,885, forward strand.
TTGATGAAAGGGAAAATGAACTCTAAAATTTATGAAATTTAATCTAAAAGAAGTTAAAGAAGTAGAGATAGTAATTGTTAAAAAAAATTGAAGAAAAATCATTGATCATTATAGTTTTGCTGCCTAACTCACGTAACTTTTCTTGAGCTGGCGGCTCACCTACAGTAATCCATATATATATATATATATATATATATATATATATATATATATATATATATATATATATATATATATATATATATATATATATATATATATATATATATATATATATATGAAGAACAATTAGATTCATAACAAATAAATAAACTTAACCATTATCGATCTCGGAATAGGATGAGGTTCTTAATTCAAAACTAGTTACGACTTTCGTTCAAAAGCAAATAAAAAAAAAATGAAAATTAAATTTTGTGTATGTGAATTTTTAGGGCTTGAATAAAAAGAATTATAATTGAAAAATGAGAGATAAAGTAGGTTTTATTTTTACAAAATTATCATAATATCATCTTTTCATTCTAATGATCTGCTCAAGTCAAACTCGTGCCTCACATGTTGTCATTTGTAGAAGAAATCAATCTTCTCCAAGGTTTGAATTTGACAGTTGTGATGACTAAACAACTAATTACATATACTATCTCTATACATTATATTCTCTTTTCATAGGAAAGCAAAAGGACTACTGTATACTTAACTTGAAGCTTTATTATTCTTTCAATTAAACTAATGAGTAAGTTTAAAGAGCTAAATATACACAAAATTTTCTAAGCTAAACTTGTACCTTGGGGATATAATCATGAAGATAGCTGCAAGATATTTTACCAATATTTAAAGGATCCAAAGCACATTTATATATTCAATATGGTCACATATTAAATATTAAATATGTGTGTATATCTTCAACAAGTTACCATATAGAAGAAGAACTTGACACTCCTTTTATAAATTCTGCTCTAATTAGGTTATACAGTTAAACAACTTGCTTTCCTTCTTAATTATCTTGGTTCATGCTAGCACTTAATCAATACTTCTTCTTTAATTAACAAGTATAATATGGAAAATATAACTATACTTATAATCAATGACAATGCATTTGGTTTTACAATAGAAGAATCTAGAAACTTTGGTCGAAAAGAATAATATCAAATTAAAAATACTATTAATTTTTAAAGGATGGGTTGGCCGATATATGAGTAGTATATAATGCTAGACTTTAGAAAATTTACATACATATAAATTTATATAAATAAATGAAATTATTGTCGGTGGCGATGACGGGATTAGAGCTAACACAGATAATTAGACACAAAGTCATTAACAAAATCATAAGCTGAGATCTGACCTTGTTTTATTTTTATTTTATTTTTTTTAAAATTCTAATCACGGAATCCAATGAAACTGGGGGTTGGATCGGCTGCTGAAACTGTTGCAGCGAACATCATAACACGTAATCGCGAAGTAAAACGTGGTTACTTGATACACGTGTCGTAAATCTAGTGGTACCATATGATGGACATAGTGATATAGTAAATAGCAAGGAATGTGTCCTTGCTTTCGCGCCTTCCATCATCGCGCCGTTTCAGACGTTAGAGTTTGTTTGCCGTTGGGGTCAATTTATCGCGAGTCTTTCACTAGATTTTGGGCGAGTTGATTACACGAGTAAATTTTTTTATTCAAGTCAAAAAACAGTCCTTTCCAATTTTGGGCTAGCAACTTAATTTAAAATATTTGTGTGTGAGTTTAATTAACAAAAATTGCTCATATTCATATAGTAGAACAATTAATAATGTATAGGTCATTAGATTCAAAATCGTAATTTTCCAATATCTATCTATCTAGTTGCAATAATTCTATAAAGAAAAATTCTAAATGAGCAATACCAATGGATTTGAATAGAAAAAGTCAGCGTTATTTTTATTTTATTAGCTAACTGATCACTATCTCCAACTAATTAGAGTTTTTTTTTTTCCTAGTCAAACTTGCATACAAGTATATATTTGTGCAGTATTACCCAAATTGAATTTCCACCAGAAATTGAACTCAGAGTCTCTTTCAAATTGAAAAGGAGTATTAAAGACTTATTCTTAAGATATTTTTAATCCATGTTTTATAATTAATTTTTTTGGTAACAATTCGAATGGTTTAGGAAAAATTTCACAGAGCTTAGCCTCACCACGGGTGACCGCATCCACACTAATACTCTCCAAAATTAATAACGGAAAAGCAAATGCATAGGCAATTAGGTTCGCCTAACAAACCAAGAAACATCCTAATTAATCCTCCTTAGTAACTTAATCCAATGAATTATACACTTCATTAATTAATTCGGATTCATTTCCCCTAATCCTTCCAAAAATTTCCAACCCCCCTTTCCTAACAATCCAACTAATTTCCCCTTTCTCTTGTTATTATTATTATTATTATTATTACTTCCTTTACTTAATATTATAAAACAACAACTCCCACCCACAATTTGACCCCCCTTTCGCTGGGTCCCACCAAGATTCGCCGCTCACAGCTGGGGTTAATTTTGGGGGCCCCTTTGTTTCGGGTCTGGGCACACAAAGTCCCATCGGTCTCCGTACGCAAAAGTCCTGTAACAATTTTGTCCCTCGATCCCTCAACAATTTAGTCTCCAAAATCTTCATATTTATAATTTAATTTTCTAAATACTTTAAATTATTACAATTTAATTCCAGCCACTCCAATTTTTCGTTGTACACCTAATTTACTTCACTTTAATCATCTCTTTTCTCTTACTCCTACCTTCCTCTTTTTATTGAATTTTCCTTTCTATTTTTTTCCAATCTCTCTCTTATCTTCTTATTGGATTTTATTGAGTTACTTCACTTATGAGATTAACTGGAGAAGAGAGAGGGAAGAAGAATAGACAAAGGAATCCAATAAGAAGAAGAGAGGAGTATGAGAAAATAGAGGACTAAAGTGAAGTAACTCAGACATATAACAGAAAATTCTGACAAAAAAAATATGACTGAGACTAAATTGTGAAAACTTAAAAAATTTGGGGACTAAATTATAAATGTAAAGATTTAGGGACTAAATTCTAATTTTTAAAGAAAGGGAGTGATATGTAAAACCCCTAAATTAAATATAAGCTATGGACATTGAGCTATTCTCGTAACAGCCACGCCGCTGAAGAAGAAGAAGAAGAAGAAGAAGAAGGTGAAGGATCTCTTTCTTTCTCTCTCTATATCTTTTTAGATTGTTTTTTTTTTTTTTAAATTTTGATACAGATGAAACCAACAACACATTGATCTTGAGGCAATATTTTTTTTTATGGGTTTTAATTCTCAGAGGAATTTGATTTCGCCTTTCCATGCCTGGAATCCAATAAAGTTACAATCTTGGTTGCGTTTTTTTAATGGGTTTTCTTTAACGCATTTGCTCTTTATGGGTTTTGTGTGTTTTTTTCAATATAATTGCCTCTTGATTTGTTGTTGGCTAAATGAAATTCATGGAATTGAGATTGGGTTGTTTCTAATTTCTTGGCAATGAAGATAGTTGTGAGAAACGTGGATTTTTGTTGGGTATTTTAATTTGAATTCTGATGGTTGGATTTTTGTTTGAAGATTATTGATTTATTGGGTATTTTGATAAATTTATTCGTTTTTTTTTGTTTTTCATCTTCATGATGACAAAAGGTGGTTATTATTCCTATGATGATTGGTTGTGATCTTGGGTCCGCTTTATTTTTGTCTCCCTTGTTTTAAATAAAATATAGATTGAAATATTTGATTCTGATGCTTTTTTTTTTTTTTTAAATCCCTGTCAAAATTTCCTTTTTCTCTTTCCCTGACCCATGATCATTAAAGACAACTGCAGATAATTGCTTGCAATCTGATGAAATTTTCCTTTAGTTTATTTATTGAAGTGGGTCTCTTTGATGCTTCAGCGGGCGTGAAGGATTTTTTTTTTTTCCATATTTTTCTTTGGAGAAAAATTGGGTGCTCAATTTCCATATAAAACTATTGTGAATTGGCTGATACCATTAATGGTGGGTTGGATGTATGTCTATAGAATTCACATTTTTTTTGGGGATAAACAGTGGTGGATAGACAATAATTGGACATGTTTCCCTTTATTTCTTTCTATAAAGGCATTTTATTGTTTAAGCATGAATGTGAAGATGATAAAAGGGCTTGTGTCCTTGATGTTCAATAGGAAGGTAACAAAGGTTAAATTGGAAATGCAAACGAAAAGGAAAGTGTGCGATTATTTGTTTGCATTATGTTTAGCACCTCAGATTGTTTGTGTTATGGCATGTTGAAACATCCGTAGAATAAAATTTCATATCATATTATCGTTCATTTATCCAACATTGATGTTCTTTGATGTGAATATTCTTGATTTCTTTCTTACAAATGAAAGAAATTAAATTGGGTGGAGTAAACTTTTACCATAATTAGAGTTGAATGGGAGAAATTGAAGAGAAAGAATTGTTTGTCTCCACTTGTTTACTAATTTTATAAATTTAGTGAACTAGAAATGTAGATTGATATTTTTCTTAGAGATAGTGGTTTTCTTATTGAAAGAAAAATTTAGTGTTTTTTGAGCTAGTGAAAAGATTTAGTCTTGTAGAAGCATCAACATGGAGCCACCAACATAAGCATGTCATGCAAATGCAACAAATTTTAAAGAAGTAAATACAAAACCATAGGGACATGTCAAAACGATCGTGTATGATATGTGTCTGATACAAGTCACGCCACGTTTCATTACAGAGATGTATCCATGTTTCATATCTTAGTTTTATTCTCAATAATGTTCCATTGCATTTGGTAGTATTTGCCTTGCTCGTGTTCAGAAAGAGTTCTTTAAGTATTTGACTTGTTTTTCTTTGGAAAGAGTTCTTCAAGTATTTAACTTATTGCGAGTAAGGCAAATACAGCCAAATGCAATGAAACATTATTGATAATAAACTCTTTCCTTCAGAAAGAGTTCTTCAAAACTCTTTTTTAGAGTTACTATTTTTTACTTCATCCAAATCCCAAATTCACACACAACAAGAGGAATAAGCATGCTCACAAGCAATGCTCTGACTTTTGCTTGAAATAATTTGATTTCTTTACTCAGAGTCTGACATCTTTCTTATTGCTATTGTTTACTCATATTGTGGAAACAAATTATTAGTTTTTTTTCGTGGCACTAGACTGTTTGCTGTGGCATGAAGGTTACCTTCATACTTTTAGACCTTGCAATACTTGGATTTATTTTCCATAGCATAGAGTGTACTCTTATTGGCTAGATTTTATAGAAATTCATGAATAATTATTAGTGGTGTATGAGATAATGACCCTTGTTTTACCTTCAATAACTAGTTAAGTATTAGTAGGAACCTTGTTCTGGACTATGTGGCTCAATTTTGGTAGCCATCAATGGCTAAATCTGTGGCCATTGATGGGCCTATGTCCGTCTAAGGCCACAACAAAGGCGTGAACCACCGGTGGTGCGCAGCTAGTTTGACCATTGATAGTATATATCTGCTATTGATAGTGCAATGCGCAAATCACATTTCTGAGGCATGATTAGGATTCAGAACTGTTTAAGACTAATCCTAGCTGATATAGGATTTGTGCCAAACATCCGTAATCTATATAAGGGGGTTAAGGGCTTTTGTGGGTGTCTAGAGAGATCTGTTGTGAGAAGAACTCTTTTGCATCTTTTGAGCGTTTTTAGTTGTCTACTTAATTCAAGTAAATTTTTTTTTTTGAACTTCTAGAGATTTTAGAGATCCCAAGATTTGTAAAACAAACACCATCAACAGGGAAGTTTGATTTGGACGTTGGATGTAGGAGTTGCTTCAAACCACATAAATTATTAGTGTTCTCTTGTTTAATTTTCTGATTTGATTTCTCTCTTAAAGTTTCTGTTTTATGGATTTATCTGTTGAATCTCAAAAATCCTTACTTTTCTACTTGGATTCCCATTGGCTTCCACAACACCTTGGACAAGTGTCATATGCTTAAATATTGGCACTTACACAGGATGGGACTCACTGAATCTAAATGTTCTAATTGCTGAATATTTCAGTAGACCAGCAACTAGCTCCAAATAAACTGTTTCTAATTAGTAAGCACATGGGCCCTAAATATCAGCATAAAGTTCATAATTCTGTTCAATCCATATTATTTCCATGATCTTACATGTATAATCTTTATCAGGACCATCTCTGTTTTGCTTCTCTATGGCCCTCAAGCTTTGTTTATGGTTACGTTGCAGGTTCTGCTGCTTTTAATTATCTAGCATTCCAAGTTTCCATTCAATGGATGAGGAAGAAGTGAGAGTTGAGGAAGAGGTGAAGAAGGTCATTCTCTCGGTAACTTCAGATACAATCCAGAGACAAGGAGCAGCCGGGAGAAACTCAACAGGAAAAGCAAATGCCAGAACTTCACTGTCTTTTTTAAGTAGCAACGAAAAGATTCTTCCCCATTATCTCCGAGCTTCTACAAACTCCTGCCATGAGTTCTGCAAGTATGGGAAGAAGCATGTGTTTGAACCTAAGAAAAGGAAGCCTAACCTCCGCAAAGATTCAGGCAGCAGTGAGATCCCAGCTGAAGGACAGAAAGCAGAATTTTCAGCTCCTCGAGGTAGGAGGAAGAAACCAGAAGTGAAGGCAAAGACCGAGCCTAAAGATGGACTCCTTGAGAAACCAAAAGCATTTGAAGCACCTGAGAGCATGACTCAAAGACACATTGCATCCCTTGAGCACTCATTTTTCGAAACAGATGAAGTATCCTCTGAGGAATCTGCAAGCATTAAGAATGTGGCTCCATCACCAGTCCATCAAATAGAAGAATTATCGGACGCATCCGAAACTACAAATCTTGAAAGTTCCTCACCCACTGAGAAAAGGGTCATCTCTCATGAGCCTATTATACCTATGGCTTGGTCAGAGAAATCATCAGATGGGTCTGAGAGCATGGACCTAGAGTTGTCTTCACCCATATGCACCCCTAAGAGTCAAGTGGGAGGATTGTTGGAGGAGCCCCTGGTGGTGGAAATATTAGCTCCAGCACCAAGAATTGAAATCACGGCACATGCTGATGAATCCATAAGATCAAAGTCAGCAGCTCCATCATCTGCCAAGGAGAGCTTGAAGGCTGTACCACCCACCAGGAGCAGCACCTCATCTGCTAAGGCCCGGCCTCCTGTTAGAGAAGAAAAATCATCTGAGAAAAGTTTGAGCGTGAAGCTAAGGACTCCATCATCGAATCCTAGAAGTTTTGCAGGTAATGAGGAAGGAAATCAGATGAAGAATTTGAAGGTTGTTGAGAGAAAGAAGAGAGCAGTGAATAAAGTGAAGGCCAGCCTTCAGTTGGAAGAGGTGTCTGAGAATGCAAAAGTCATCAGGGAGAAGAGGATTGGTGAAATTGCAAAACCTACTGTTGTCAAAAAGGCTACTTCATCACCTGTGGAGAAGAGAACGGTCACACCTGTTAAGCCAAGAGTTTCTGAACCGAAAAGCCTGTCATATACCAAGAAAGTCGCTATTCCAGTGTCTCCCAGAGTTGCCAAGGGAAGAACTTCATCTACCATTAAAAGGATGGATACACTGTCTAAACCCATGATGTCTTTAAAACCGAAAGCTGCAGCAGTGAAATCCACACCATCACCTATTTCCTGGCAGAGGGTATCTGCTCAAAGAAACTCGGGGAACAAGGTAATCAGGAGCATAGACCTGCTAAAACTGGGAGAAGGTACAGCACCAAAGCCATCAGGAGCTTCTATTTCCACCAAACCACCCGCTGGTATGGTGGCGACCGGCGCAAAGTTGATGAAAAGCAGAAGCTTGAAACGTTCTTCCCCAGTAAAGGTTCAGCCAAAAAGTAGCAAACTAGAAAATACTGGTGAGAAGGAGAAGACTTTGTACGTTATCGAGCCTAAAACACTGAAGTCCGGTCTTAAGTCTCTGAAGAAGAATAGAGAGCATTCGTCATTTCATGCCTCTTCATCTTCATCATCGCCTTTTTCTGTGTCATCGCGTAATAAGAAAGAAAATGAGGACTCCAAGCCTACACGGAGTGAAGCAAATCATTTGGTCTCAAACAAAGAGAAAATAAAGAGAAACAAACCTGCCCAGTCTGCAAAGCACGAGGAGAAGAGAACACTGACCAGAACTACACCTGCTGCTGTCCGTGCTGAAGCCAGAGCTCCTTCGCCTCATAAATTGAAGTTCCGTAGGGGTAAAACAGTGAGCCCCATGCCTGAAAATAACACTCCCAGGAAATTGAAGTTTAGGAAGGCGAAAGGCACAACTGAAAACAGTAATGAGGCAGTAAGGAGAACTCTCCGAAGGAGGAGATTGTCCTGTGGTTCAGCTTCGGAATTGGTCGCTCCCAGTGTGAGAGTCCCGGAGGTTGTTCTGAGACATCAAGAAGTGCAAGAGAAAAAAGATGTTCAAGGCTTGTTCAATCATGTGATTGAAGAGACTGCAAATAAGCTTGTGGAGACGAAGAAGAGCAAGGTGAAGGCTCTGGTGGGTGCTTTCGAGACTGTAATTTCTCTGCAAGAACAACGAGCCTCTCCAACTGTATGAAATTCCGCAGATGACCTCTATCTTCCTTCAAGGAGTTTGAATATATATATATATATATATATATATATATATATATATATATATATATCTTAAAAGTCATGCATGAGAACGAACTCTTGTGATCCATAAGCGAAGGAGAAACAGGTCCTGTCGAGGGAGGCTTTCGATCGAAATGGATATAATACAGGTTTTGCACATTTGTTTCTTCTTGCGGATGCAATCTTTTCTTCACATTCATTATGGTACAGATGTAGTTCTTCTCTCAAGTCAAGTTCAATAGAGCCGATACTCCCTTGAAATTTGGTATATCTGTAAGTAATTCGATTCCTTTTTGTCATGTAATTAGAGTTATTTCTCCAGTCATTTTCTGAATGAAATGATTTTCGCTTTAGTTAATTGTATTTAGTTTCTTCCCGTAATATTTGATCACTGCTTATTTTGAGTATTGATCATTTGGTTACTCTTTTTTTGAATAACAATTGTTAGCACACTTTCTTTTAAGAAATTGATGGGAGAAATTTAAGAAACTGGGGAGTTGTCTAGAATTTGTTGGAGATTGTGATAATAGCAGATATTTGTGATAATTTCAAAGTGTTTTCAGCCATTATAACCAGCACTTAACTAGTTTGCAATGTGCTCATCTTAGCATTTACATCATTATAGATCTGCAACAAGTGTTGGTAATTTTCTATAAAATTTATATATTTATATTTGATTTTTATATAAAAATATATATGAACTACTTTTGCTGTTTATATATATATATATATTGAGAAATTTTGTTCAGAACTTTCCTTTGGAATTATTTCATTTGGTCCCTTAACCCTTGCCGAAATTGTTTTATAATTGTCTACAAAGATGTATAAAAAGTATTATGTATATTCATCTACTTTTTGGGTTAGAAAATAACCACGGCTTAAATCTAGTCTAAAATCTAGACGTAATTGTGATGAAACAGTCATAATCTAGTCATAATCTAGACACATTGACGCGTCATTACAAATGTACTGATTCAAGAGCTAACTGGTTAGGGACATTACAGTTGAACATGTGAATCACATGCCTATCTTAAGAACTCTCATCAAACTCATTGTGGATCGAGAATTAAGAGTTTGGACAAAAAGAGCCGTAGTTAGGATTGTGTTTGAGCTTTAAGGTCCGTCATCTGGCCTGTCAAGGGAATGTAAGGAAGAGATATCTAACAAGTTTCATGATCTTAACGGACCAGGTGACAATAAGCACGATGTGGTTGGTGTGTTCTAGCGAATTCATAGCAAAGCAACATCGTTGGTGTGTTCTAGCGAATTCATAGCAAAGCATATGGCACTCTGATTATCACAAGATAATAAAGCACGAGGGGGCACTATATCACTCGTATCATTCAACAAATTTCTCATCCACTTAGCAGTGGTGTTGCTATGGCACGACACTCAGCCTCTATACTGGATCAAGAGATGGTATTTTGTCTCTTGTTACGCTAGGAATAAGAGATGAACCAAGAAAGATATAGTAGCACATGGTCAACCGATGGGTGTTCAAATCATCATCCTAGCTAATATCAGGATACCCTTGAAGAGATAGTGAGGACTCAAAGGGGGACAATAAGGATCACTGCTGGATACCACGAGGTTATCATGACACCTAAATAAGAGTAGCGAGATGTGGAAGTAAGAGCACTAACAAACTAACTTGAACTTGTATGACATAAGAATTGTCTGGTATGGTGATGGTGAGGAAGACCAAAGCTCCAACAAGTTTCCATGTAGCGTGTTGGATTAGATGGTGGATAGCATCATTGTTATGAAGTTTCGCTCAGTAAGCGTAAAGACACGTATGGAAGTAAAGGAGCTAATGAGTGATTCTTTCTAGAATGTCAGCAATGTACTTCCATTGAGAGAAAAGATATCCGCTGGAAGAGTATGCTACCTCAATCCCCAAATAATAACAAAGAATCCAAAGATCTTTCATTGCAAACTGACTTTGGAGTAGATTCTTGAGTTATCCAATGGCAGTAGTACTATCACCCTTAATGATTATATCATCTACATAGAGAAGAATGACACAACCCTTGGAGGAAGTATGATAGAACCAACATGGCATGCTCAGTAAGTTTCTTGGTGAAGCCAATAGCGAGAAGACATTTAATGATGGAGATTTTTCAAACCAAGCAAGGATGTCTGTTTAAGACCATAAATAACTATGCAAGAACGGTATGTATGATTAGGAGTAGCAGGAGCATCAAAAAGTGTTTGTATGTATATCACTTCTATAACCTAGGAAGCACGGACATGGATATGAATTCTAACATGAGTACTGTTATGGATATGGGACACGACCTTTAAAAAGTGAGGACATAGAAATGACAATAACACATAAAAGAATATACATTTAAGTATATATTCTTTTATTACTAACATATAATTTTACTAAAATAACCAAAACGAAAGCACTGGCGATGTATGGGTTCGTATCTTTTCATTCTTTTATTAAGAATAAGTCTCGTCATCAACAATATGTATGATTAGGAGGAGCAGGAATACCAAGAAGTGTTTGTATATATATTACTTTTACAACCTAGGAAGCACGGATATGGATATGGATTCTAACATGAGTACTGTTATGGACATGGGACACGACTTTTAAAAAGTGAGGACATAGAAATGACAAGAACACAAAAAAGAATATACATTTAAGTATATATTCTTGTATTATTAACATATAATTTTACTAAAATATCCAAAACAAAGGCACTAACAATGTATGAGTTCATATCTCTTCATTCTTTTGTAAAGAACAAGTCTTATCATCAACGATATGTATGATTAGAAGGAGCAGGAACACCAAGAAGCATTTGCTTGTATATCACTTCTACAACCTAGGAAGTACGAACGTAGATATGGATTCTAACTTGAGTATTGTTATGGACATGGGACATGACTTTTAAAAAGTTTGGACATAGAAACGACAAGAACACAGAAAAGAATATAAATTTGTATACATTCTCGTATTACTAACATAATTTTACTAAAATATTCAAAACGAAAGTAATGGCAATGTATGAGTTCGTCTCTTCATTCTTTTATAAAGAATCAGTCTCGTCATCAACCATGCATCTATTTTTCTCCCTCTCCCTCTCCCTCTATAGGCAAAGAGAAAAATAAAGGATAGTGATGACAATGGCTTATAGATAAGTCACAGGGTGTGAATACAAATTTTTTTTTTTTTCGGAAATATAAACCAAATAAGACTTGTGACTATAAGAAAACATTAAACTAAATTTCATAAAGCTAGTTAGGTATAAATAGATAGCAATATTTATTTTCAATTTTTCTAGACCATTTAATCCATTTTTAATCAATCCAAAAGAAGTATAGATACAGTAATGACACTATATATTTTTTTCCTTTATTTTATTGAATATACCGTGTGGTGTATCCAATACGGTTTTTACCATGTTCCTGGGGTGTCTGTGTCGGACACAAGACCGACACGGACATGATACTTCCAGCAGTATGTCCGTACTTCTTAGTCTACAATATCACCATTAACGAAACATTTTTCATATCACCATCTGATATAGAGAGCAGTGCTTAGCAGCAGCAACTGCAATAAGTGTGTAGATAGAAGTCATCTTTGCAACTGAGCAAAAGACTACTCATAGTCCGATGCCATATTTTAGAGAGAAGCTCTGAGCTAAAAGGTGAGCCTAGTAGCGCTCGACAGAGTCGTCAAACTTAGTCTTAGGTTTGTAGTTCTATTTCAGCCTGATAGGCTGAACACTAGAAGGCAATGATGCAAGATTTCCAAGTATTGGTACGAAGAAAGGCCTCCAATTCTTCCTGTATTGTTTGTTGCATTCTGAATATTCTGCCTCGGTATATGATGTAGGTTCCTGTAGTTCATGAATGGCTGCAAGAGAAGAGGCAAACTGTGGAGAACAAAAAGCTAACATAGAACAAACATAGCGAGTAGGCATAAGTACTTTTTGTGGAGGATTGCTACGAAGAGGTTGTGGATCAGCCAGAGGAGACGTAGAGGGACTTGCACAGTGTCTTGTGATAGGATGTGCAACAATAAGTTTAAGATGAACGAGATCATAACATCGGTATCCTTTGTGCGAATAATTATAACCTGGAGAAAAAAAAAATGGCAGTATGGATTAGAGCTTATATAGCCTTCATGTGAAATAAGGAGAACAAAACAAACAATCATATGTTCTACGCATAGTGTAACCAAATGACATGCTATGGAGCGGCGAACATGGACAAGCCTTCATGTAAAGAAGTAGGAGGAGTAATATCTATGAGCAGTATAGCAATTGAGAGGACTTCAGTTTGGAACTGACGAGCATGTCATGTTTTTGTTCAGTTATCCCATTTTGTCAAGCCTAGGAGTGTTCGCATGTCATTTGGGGTATATAAATGGGCACCATCAGATCGGAAGAAGTTAATATGCTTGTCAAATTAAATGTGAACCATATAGGTGAATTCTGTGTTTATGTGAACAATTACAGATCCAGTAGGTACAAGATATTCGTCAAGTGAAACAAATCAAGAATAGTCATCCACAAAACATATATATATATATATATATATATATATATATATATATATATATATATATATATATATATATATATATCAGACACCAAAGCCACCGGAGCAGGACTCTAAATATCTGAATGAACTAAATGAAGAGCACAGAGTTGGCAGACACAACAGTAAATTGAGAACCAGAAGAAAAGACTACCTTGTTGTTGATTTTGTGCAAAGTGCAAGTCATGTGTGGATCGATCATAAAGACTTTCTTGAATAATTTGTGCAATGCGATGACTTTAGACTCGGGTCAGGTTCAGAACTGAACAGGGTCATATTGCTGCTTCAGAATCTGGTCAGATTCAGTTGGCTTCTATAATTAGCTTAGGTACTATTTTTTCCTTAGGATTCTCATCAGGAAAGATAATTCTTTGTGTTTAGATACTATGTCAGATTCAGAATATGTCTCTGTATGTCCGTAACTCAAAATTCCATCTTTCTTCTGCAATTCTTTTCTATTGCTTTATTTTAGTTCAATTTTATAATATGTTACCAACATGAGATTCTATGTTTTTTTTTTTTTTTTTTTTTTAATTTCGAGTTTGTGGTGCCGTCACAGTTTCAACTTCAAATTAATGTGATTCCCTCATTCGATTGAAGTTAAGTAATTTTTTTTTTTTTTCCTTCACTACTATTTTCTTTATATGAATTTATTTATGGTGATAAAAGTTTTCATACTATCTATCAAATAAGTTTTTAATGTTGATATTTTTTTATAAAGTGGTAACATTTTGTCTCTTTATTAAGAGAATAGTTTTCTATGTATTTCTTAGTCTCCTCTTTGTCGTTGCTTTATTCATAAATAGTATTATTAATTTGTATTTATTATTGTTAAATTAATATATATATATATATATATATATAGAGAGAGAGAGAGAGAGAGAGATGGAAATGAGCTGACAGCTCACGCAAAAGTTACCTGAGCTGCAGTTCATTTCCGCTATCTCTAATATTTTTTTTTAAAAAAATATTCTTTTAGATTATGATCTCGATCCCCTAGGGTTCACTCATACCGAGTTTCTTGGGTTTTAATTTTGATTTGGTCCTCCATCAAGTTAATTCAAAATTAACGGTTTGCAATGAATAAAACATTTTATATGCATTCGATGAAATGATAAATGAACTCCAAAATTTATGAAATTTAATCTGAAAGAAGTTAAGGAAATAGAGATTGTAATTAAAGAAAAAAATTTAAGAAAAATCATTGGATCATTATGGTTTTGCCGTTAGCTCACGTAACTTTTCTTGAACTGACGGCTCATCTACAGTAATCCCATATATATATATATATATATATATATATATATATATATATATATATATATATATATATATATATATATATATTCAATTATGGGATACATAGTTGCAAACACAATCATATTTTTATTGCTTAAAACAATTTATGTATGTTGTTTTATAGTATTTTCTTGCATATCAAATCTTACAAAGCTTGAATTTGTTGCTCTCGGTAATTTGGGCAAGAATGGGTATTGGACGTTGAAATCCGTCTTGATATTATAGATCTTAGAGACACCATCAAATGAAATAATAAAGAATTAATGTAAAATTGTGCAAAAATAATGAGTTTTCTTCGTCATCATCTCCACGAATAATCGAAAATTAAATATCTTACTGCGAAAGATCCATTTGTTTTTAGAAAAGTTTAAAGAAAAGACATGACCACCAAATAATGATTATACTTCGAAAAGCTTGATATGATTGGATTCACCTAAAACTACAAGATTTTGAGAAAAATAAGTGAGTAGGACTCTAATATTTCCAATTAGCTTTCAATTGAAATTAAGTGGAGTGAAAATTTCTGATGAGAATATATTACTTTCCTACTTTTCATACCTCATATGTGCTCCTGCAGCAACAATATAGGAAAATGATTCAAGAAATACTCATAATTGATTTATTTCCTTTTGTAGCCGAAGAAATTATTGAATTATTGATGAAAATCATAAAAATCGACCTACCAGTTCTTCTCCATTCTTTGAAGTGAATGCAATGACATATAATAATATTGGATGTAGTCTAGGCCGCGCTCGTGGTCATAGACACAGTTAAGGTCGAGGTCTAAATAATTTTTGCATTCTCGGTGCATATAAATTTTTAAAGAATGCATCATACCACCAGAAGGGGAAGAATAAAGTGAAGGAAAATAAGAGAAAAGCGGAGAAAATAAGTATCCTAGGAACACAAAATTTGTGTTACCAATGTGACATGAGAGGGCATTAGTCAAATACTTGTCATATGATGAATTTAATAATGACCATACTCACTTAGATGTGGTAGATCTGTTTGAAAAATCCTGAAGAAAAGATTTAGCATCTAGCTGGTGATGGAAATATCTACATCAATTGAAGTTATTGAGTTTTTTTTTTTTTTTTTTTTTTTTTTTTTTTTTTTTTTTTGGTATGAGCTTTTATGTAAAAAAAATTTCTAGTTAGATATTTAAAATATCTCATATAATGTACTTTTCATTAAATTGAAGAAAATTATGGATATTTCCATTGGATTCAAGAGCAACATTGAAAATATATCTTGCAGATAGCACAATGACACATACTATACTTAAAGAAATACTTTCCCATTTAAAAATGGGTGAAGCCACTGTTAATACTATATCTAGTAGTGCAAATGGGAATGATAATGGACGCAGGACCAAATTTTAGCTTTTTCTATATAAAATTTTGAATTAGAAAAATAAAATTTTCATTTTTAATGCAAAAGTTTGCATAGAACGGACCAAAAATTAGCTCGTGACGCGTCCGTTACCATCCCTGTCCGAAGTTGATTGAAAGCTCAAGAATAGCAAATATTTTATTCAATGAAGGAACAAAGTTTAATATAAGTAATGCATT